>BKZX01029060.1:25747-48247 GCA_014362285.1 Fagus crenata
TTAGAGAAATACACGATCAGTCATTTTTTATTTGAAGATGTGAACTGCGTATTTTTTTACTAAATCCAACTACGATCGGTCGCTCTTTTTTACTAATGAATATGTGATTGATCGTTTGTTCTCTAGATACAAATGCAATCAGTCACATATTTAATTGAAGAGTTAAGTGATCGATCGGTTTATTCACTGTATAATTTCTGGAAAAACTTGCCATCGATCGAGAAATTTTAAAAGAATTTTAAGAGAGAGAACTAGTTGTTATGGCTGCTGCAGCTTCAATTTACTCGACATAGAATGTATGCTGGTTGCGATTTATGAAAATGATAGAGCAATCGGAGAACAAGCTGATATTGCATCAGTGATGAGAAAATGATGGGCTAATTCAACTAAGGAGAGCTACATGAAGAACATTGAAAGTATTGACCACTTAATCGTCCAAAATGAAGTTAATTTGGACTTCCATGCAAGCTTAGGAATTTCACTAAATACTTTTTTTTTTTTTTTTGGATTATATATTTGTCATTGGTACCTTGGATGTTGTGGATTTTGCTTTAATAGTGGAATTTAATAGATATTGTTGCTTTATTTGTGCAACAACTTATAGTATCCAATTGATATATTTTCTATAGCATAGATGAATGTTATTTGAAAGTACTTTTATGCATCTATCATCAATGGTTAGCAATGGTACCATAATTATCATAAAATATTTGCAAATACTTGAGTAAAGATAACATTTGTCACAAGATTTGATTTTATGGATGTATAAATAATATTAAACCACGTTAGAAAAGATATTAGGAAAAAAAGAACAAAAAGAAGAGAATTTTAACACCTTCGAACCACGTTAG
The DNA here is from genome assembly GCA_014362285.1 of Fagus crenata. Lineage (NCBI taxonomy): Eukaryota > Viridiplantae > Streptophyta > Magnoliopsida > Fagales > Fagaceae > Fagus > Fagus crenata. The sequence goes on from BKZX01029060.1 coordinate 26,599, forward strand.
AAGAAGATACAAGAGGAAAAAGAAAATGAAAATCTAGTTATTGGTTTTTTTTAAAAAAGAATACAGACTACATTTTTTGGTGGCAAATTGATAACTATTGGGTCCACGTCAATCACCCTAACATCAAACATTTTTTTTATTTATTTATTTTATTGGTAAAGTGAAAATTTGTCATTAGTAAAGTCCATTAGGATCGCATTTTTATTAGTCAAAACATTCTGTTTTTTAGTACCATCTTTAACTCAATTTACTCATTTTTTAATCTCCTTTTCTAAATAAACTGAAAGAAAGGAAACTAAAAGAAATCTTTTGTTTGATGTTAAATTAATAAGACTTTTTTTAAATTTTTTTTTCATAATTTCTCACACTATTTTATTTGGCACAATAGACACATATATACATCCTAGCAAGTCTCTTGTCAATAGGTGTGAAGCTAAACAATAAGGGAGCTTGGTTCATCTTCGGAAGCGCTTGATGGCATACTTGGTTTTGGATAAGTAAATTCATCCATGATTTCACAACTTGCTTTAGCAAGAAAGGTGAAAAATATTTTCACATTGCTTGAATAATGTCAATAAAGGTGGAATCTTTGCCATTGGGGAAGTGGTGCAACCAAAAGTGATTTTTGCTTGAATAATGTCCTGAGTGTGCCTAATAAATATAAGCATGATGTTTAATTTTAAATGATAATAAATGATTACGTTATATAAAAAAAATACGTGCAATATTACATCATTACTTTATGGATTTCATGATTGTAGAGAAATTAAGATCTGTCGAGAAATTTCAAAGGAATTTTTTGCGATCGATCGGTTTTTACATTGTACAATTTCTGGAAAAATTTGCGATCGATCGCGAAATTTCAAAGGAGTTTTTTGCGATCGATCGCTTTATTTACTGTTCATTTTCTGTATAGTGAATTTTGCGATCGATCGCAAAAAATTCTTTTGAATTTTTGCGATCGATCGGTTTATTCTCTGTACAATTTCTGGAAAAAATTGCGATCGATCACAAAATTTCAAAGGAATTTTTTGCGATCGATCGCAAAATTCACTGTACAGAAAATGAACAGTAAATAAAGCGATCAATCGCAAAAAACTCATTTGAAATTTCACGATCGTTCGCAAATTTTTCCATAAATTGTACAGTGTAAAAACCGATCGATCGCAAATTTTTGCGATCGATCACTAATTTTACTACTATTATGCTTTATGTGGGTAGGCAAGAATTTTTTTTTTTTTTTTTTCTTTCTTATTATATGTATTAGTATCATACTGATTGACATTTATTCAAAAAGTGATAATTTTTATTTAATTGTCATAGTTTTTCGGATGTGTATCATTTGTTTTTTATTTTCTTAGTATAATATTTATAATTTTCTAAAGGTTTGTCTGAGACAGGTCCAACTAGTGTTGTTGCACTTATGGCACCCAAGACGAAGGAATTTGGTTTACCGAATAAACGGAGTGGTTAGGTGGGTGTTGTTATTTGTATATTCATTATAATCATAAAAATTTTATCAAAACTAATATTTTTAATACTATTATTAGTATTGTTGTTGATTTTATTTGTATTTAATTATCATTTTTATTATTATTATAATCATATCAAGTATTGGGTGTTGTTATTTAATTATTACTATTATTATCATCTATTACTATTAAGAGGATTGCTCCCCTCATGTCTACTTTTATGAACTACCAAAAATACCCTTCACATCTTATAATTTTTCTAAATTATTCATTGATTTCAATTAATAATGTCTCTTACAAAATTAAAATTAAAATAGACTTCTTATTGAATTAAAATTAAAATAGACTTCTTACAAAATTTAGGGAGATATATATAATTAAATGTCATGCATTTTTGAATTTTGTTTTTCAAAATTGCAAAGGTTTAATATTATAATTAATTATAATTAAAGGCCATAATTATTTTGATAAAACCCATAAATAATTTGACATAATTCTGTGATCTTTTGTAAGATATTTGTACGAACATGAAATTGTTGTGAAGTATTGTGACATAGTTTAGGGGTTATATGGATTTTAATGTTTCTTAATAAAGGTTTAGTAATAATTTCTATATGTTTCTAAAATTTTAAAATTTATCTCACAAGTGATAATGTTGTTGTTTAGATTTTATCAAAATGGTTAATCTTTGTCAAGATATGTAATTTAAAAAAAAAAAAAAAAAGTTTTCTCATATTTTTAGACTTTAGTGAGTGTTAGTATTAATTTACTAATAGTATGTAAATAAAATGTTTGTAATATAGTCCACTAATACTTAAAAGAGTCTAAAGTTTACAACAAGAAAGAAAACAGAGAAATTAACTGCAAATAATATCAATATAAAGTATGATTCCATCTCAAACATAAAAAAAAAATAATAATAAAATAAAATAAAATAAAAATCACCAACACAAGAACGGATCCTTAAATAACCCAGTCATAAAATCTTTAAACATAGAGTTTAGTCAACACTGATAAGGAGAATTTAACATCCTTTTCGGAAGGAAGTTGTCCCAAATAACATTCCTGAGATTTGATTAAATGATACCTTGAAGTCATAAAAAGAGCATTAGGTAAATCAGGGTAGCCAGTTCTAAATTAGACACCTGAAAATAGAAATTGTATAAACTTTACTAGCAAAACCAAAACTTGAGAAGTACTAGAAGCTTTAGTACTCGTACTCCCTAGAAAGTGACCTCTCCGATCGTCGATACTCATGCTCCACATCTCTTGTTCTCTCCCTTTCACGTGACTCTGATGTTGCACACTCATATTAGTAATCATCATCCTCCATTCGATCATATTGGTCATGATCACGGTCATGATATTGGTCATAATGGTCATGGTCGTCCTGGACATCCAGATGATTATACTAGCCCCGACTTCGACGACGCTCAAAAGGCTCAGGGTCTTGGTCTTGGTCTGAATGCTTATGCCCATGCTCGGGCTGTTCATACCACCCACGATCATCCTTTGGTTCAATGTGATCATGGTCCTTCTCCCTCTCACCATGTCGGTCCCTCGCATGTTGGTGGCTAATCGGATTTTAGTGTTTATTAGTAAGAGTTTAGTAATAACTTGTTAATGTTTATCAAATATGATATTGTATTTTACGAGTGATATAAGCTGTGTCTAATGTTGTGTAGAGTTTGTCAAAATGTATAATCTTTGTCAAAATTTGTAAATTTAAAAAAATTTCACATATTTTAAGGCTTCAGTAAGACTTAGTATAGTTTGAGTTAGAGAATGTAATAATTGTGATATTGGATGTAAATATGTCCTAATTATTGTAAAAACTCTTTGTCTTAGTAAAAGCTTTATTCGAGATTGTAAAGTTTGTGTTGAAACATGTAATGGGTGACAATTATTGTAATATTGAAATTTGGTTAGGTGGCTATATGGATTTTAGAGTTTATTAATAAAGGTTTAGTAATAAATTGTTAATGGTTGTCAAATATGATATTTTATCTCATCAGTGATATAAGTTGTGACTAATATTGTTTAAAGTTTGTCAAAATGTATAATCTTTGTCAAAATTTGTGAATTTAAAAATTTTCATATATTTTAGGGATTTAGTGAGACTTAGTATAGATCAGTTAGAAAATGTAAAAATTTTAATATTGGATGTAAATATGTCCTAAGTATTGTAAAATCTCTCTGTGTTGGTAAAAACGTTATTTAAGGTTATAAAATTTGTGTTGAAACATGTAATAAGTGACAATTAATGTCATATTTCAATTTTGTTAGGTGACTATATGGATTTTAGTGTTTATTAATAAAAGTTTAGTAATAAATTGTTAATGTTTGTCCAATATGATATTTTATCTCATGAGGGATATAAGTTGTGTCTAATGTTGTTTAAAGTTTGTCAAAATATATAATCTTTGTCAAAATTTGTACATTTAAAAAAATTTCATATATTTTAGGGCTTTAGTGAGAGTTAATATAGTTTGACTTAGAAAATATAATAATTTTGATATTGACTTGTAAAATCTCTCTGTATTGGTAAAATATTTATTTGATATTGTAAACTTTGTGTTGAAACATGTAATATGTGACAATTATTGTAATATTTCAATTTGGTTCGGTGGCTATATGGATTTTAGTGTTTATTAATAAAGATTTAGTAATAAATTGTTAATGTTTGTCAAATATGATATTTTATCTCATGAGTGATATAAGTGGCGTCTAATATTGTTTAAAGTTTGTCAAAATATATAATCTGTCAAAATTTGTAAATTTAAAAATTTTCATATATTTTAGGGATTTAGTGAGACTTAGTATAGTTTGAGTTAGAGAATGTAATAATTTTGATATTAGATGTAAATATGTCGTAAGTATTGTAAAATCTCTCTGTCTTGGTAAAAACATTATTTAAGATTGTAAACGTTTTCTCGAAACATGTAATGGGTGACAATTAATGTCCTATTTCAATTTTGTTCGGTGGCTATATGGATTTTACTGTCTATTAATAAAAGTTTAGTTATAAATTGTTAATGTTTGTCAAATATGATATTTTATCTCATAAGTGATATAAGTTGTGTCTAATGTTGTTTAGAATTTGTCAAATTGTGTAATGTTTGTGATTGTTAGTAATCATTGAGTAAATATTTTCAAAATGTCTAAAGATTGTCAAAGTTTGTAAATTTTCTCACATTTGGGATTAATTCTTTTTACTGTTGTAAGTTGTGTGTTATGATATATTATTTTAGTTAGTTTTTGTAAATACTAGGCTTTTGTGATTGTTAGTAATAATTGAATGAATATTTACAAAAATATTGTCAAACTGTGTAATGTCTCTCACGTTTAGGATTAATTCTCTTTATTGTTGTAATTTGTGTATTATAAAATATTATTTTAGTTAGTTTTTGTAAAATAATGGGCCTTTGTGATTGTTAGTATTAATTGAGTGAATATTTGCAAAATGTCTCATAAAAATGTTAAAGATAGTCAAAGTTGGTAATTTCTCTCACTTTAAAGATTAATTCTCTTTATTATTGTAATTTGTGTGTTATAAAATATTATTTTAGTTAGTTTTTGTAAAATAATGGGCCTTTGTGATTGTTAGTATTAATTGAGTGAATATTTGCAAAACGTCTCATAAAAATGTTAAGGATTGTCAAAGTTTGTAATTTCTCTCACTTTAAAGATTAATTCTCTTTATTGTTGTAATTTGTGTGTTATAAAATACTAGTTTAGTTAGTTTTTGTAAATAATGGGCCTTTGTGATTGTTAGTAATAATTGAGTAAATATTTGCAAAATGTCTCAAAAAATGTTAAGGATTTGTTAAAGTTTGTAATTCTCTCACGTTTGGGATTAATTCTATTTAGTGTTGTAATTTGTGTATTATGAAATATTATTTTAGTTAGTTTTTGTAAATACTGGTCTTTGTGATTGTCAGTAATTATTGAGTAAATATTTGCAAAACTTCTCATAAAATGTTTAAATGATTGTCAAAGTTTGTAATTTCTCTCATGTTTTGGATTAATACTCTTTAATGTTGTAAAGTGATTGAAAGTTTTGATAATATTTTAGTTTACTATAGTACGATATTTGTTAATATTAGTAATTTGTAGTTTATTCTTGTAAAATATCTGTCATATTTTGTAACTATTACGTCATTTATTGTAAAACCGGCTAACTACATAACCGGTCACAACTTTTTTTAATTATTTTTTACTGTTGGGGGGACACTACTGTACGCGGGACGTAAGTCAAATCCCGGCTATGTGGGCTAACCATGGTGTAGTTCATGGTTGAAAAAATGTATTTCGCTTATGTAATGAACTTGTTTTTTTTTTGGTGTGTAATGAACTTGTTTATTTAAAAAAAATGTAATGAACTTGTTTATTTTGGTTATGTCATTGGCATATGTAATATTTTGGCATGTCTTTGTTTGACATATATAATGAATTCTGCATAATGTACTTTGTACAATGTAATGAAATTATAAGGGCAAGACATGGTTCCTATTGATTACAGTGGTCATAATTTCTCCAGTGTATCTTTACAATTTAAGAAGGTTGACTGTCTTATGTGATGAAAATTACAAGCTTATAAAGTCTGCAACGACAATTTTTTTTGTGAGATTGGGAATGGTTGGGTGTTAAGAACGTTTGAATATTGTCCCAGTTCACACAGGTTAGAAATCACTATTCAAAAATTGGGCTTTTAAGCCATGTGATGCCTTTTGAGACAATCTTGCAATTTCAGATGTTGAAATCACTATTCGAAGATTGCTTATGGCTGTTGGTGTATTTTTCCTTACTTTCTTCTTGAGGGCATTGAGAAGGTTTGTTCAGTCTCTAGTCTACATTGAGGGCATTGAGAAGGTTCTTCCTTTCTTGATGCCACTAACAGAAAAGTAGGCACCTTTTTTCCTCTATTATTTAGTGTCTTCTTTCAGTATGTTAAAGCTGTTGCTTTTTTTTTTTTTTAATTAAATAATGCTATACTCAACTTGCTAGCTTTTACTGTACTATTTTCTTTGGATTGTATCATTAAACAAATTTGTGAGCTTACCAAGCTAAAAGGAGAATCATGATATTATGATGAGAATCAACAAGCACCATTAAAGGATCCATTGCATGTTCTAGTTGGGCCTATTACTAGAACAAGATCCAAGAAAATCAAAGAAGCACTTAATGAGCTGATTCAAGAGATTTGGGCTGATTCTAAAACGAGGCATTCCAAGCTTGGCCCAAAGGAAGATGAAAGCGTAATAAATTTAATCCAAGCTACTGATGGGGTTGATCTTACTAAATTGGGCATAATTTCCTCAGAAATGGCCTGGATTAATAGCTGATTATGGGCGTGAAATTAGAAGGAGAAAGTGGCTGATTACTTTCTAATTTCAGACCAATTAATTGGTTGATTGACTTGTATATTTAATTGTCTGATTTACTTTCTAGTTCCATACCAATTAAATTGGCTAATTGACTTGCCTATTTCAGACTTTCCTTAGGCGTGATTTCCTTGCCCATTTCAGTCTATTATTGGCTGCTGATTTCAGATCCAATTAGTGCTAATTTTAAGCCCTTAATTTTTGTCCTTTTTGGAACCAAGTTAGTTTTCTTTTCTTGTATGGGCGTGTAGGGCTAAAAAATGTTATAAATAGTCTGCACTCATTGTAATAAAGCATTATTGAATAAGAATGAAAAGAAAAACGTGAGGTTTGTTTCTTCTATTGGTTCTTCAGAGAACTTGTGAACTTATCAAGGATTCTTCCTTGTGGCGTTCAAATTTTATACCATCAGTTCGTGATTCATTTATAATCACTGGGTCGGGGCTTGTTATCTTATACCTTCGGTTTGCATTTCATTTATAAACGTTGGGTTGGGGTGTTCTATAAAAAAATTCTGATTTTAGCTTTCTTGGGCAAGTATTCCAATATTGTTTGCTGGAACTCAAAAGCGTGTCGATTGAGGATCGCATCATTTGGTATCAAAGCTCTTAGGCTCTAAAATCAGGTTTACTATCCTCTTACCTTTTGTTTCTTGTTATCATTGTATCTTATTTCGTTTGTGTTCTTTATTCCTTGTTCTTTGTTTTGTTTCATGCACCAAGTTGAAAAAAGAAAAAAGAAAAAAAAGAAAGGGGTGATACTGAAGCAACAGATACTATCATTCATTGTACTTCTCAATGTTAATTTGTTCTTGAATCGTGACTTTTGTAGTTTTAGTTCACTCAAAAAAAAAAAAAAAATTATGTTTTTTTTTTTTTTTTTTGTCCTCCTCATTTGATTCGTTGTTTCTATCATATTTTTTTGCCGTCGGTATTGGTTTAAATACAACAAGTTGAATTTCTTGATCAAGTTTATTAGTTTCATGAAGAACTAAAAAGGGAAAGCTTTGAGTGGAAAAAGGCAAGAGAGTGTGAGACTAATATTAGGAAAAAAAAGCCAATTTAAGAGTGAAACACAAGTGTGAGTGACATAATTTGAGTGCAAACACGTGAGGGAGTTTTGTGAGGAATTACTTCAAGCATTTCTCTATAGTTTCAAAAAAAAAAAAAAAAAAAAAAAAGAGAAAGAAAATTATGTCTTCCAAGAGTGACACATCAAACAAAGAAGGACAGGAGGAGTCGCCTCTCGTGTTGCAGGCTATGCAACAACAATTTGAACGCATGGACGTGTTGTTTAATGAGATTCGGGATCGGATGGATAGGCGAGATGCTGTTATTGCTAGTTGGCACGAGGGATTTCCTCAAGGAGTCCCAAATGTTAGAAGGCAAGAAAGGCGTGCGCTTGTGGATGATTTTGATGGCGACCACGAGGATGAGTTCGAAGGTGAAGAGGATCAAGTTGCATTGAACGGTGAGGGTAGGTTCATGCTAAGGGGAGAAAGGCGTGGTAAAGGTTTCTGAACAGGTCCGAGATGGCGAGATGCGACTGATAGAAACTTAGGAAACATCGAAATGAAGATACCATCATTCCAAGGGAAAAACGATCCTGAAGCATACTTAGAATGGGAGAAAAAGGTGGAGTTGATTTTTGAGTGCCACAACTATTTTGAGGAGAAAAAGGTAAAACTTGCTGTCATTGAGTTTACTGACTATGCTATTATATGGTGGGATCAACTTGTGATGAACAGGAGGAGAAAGCATGAGAGGGCTATTGAGACATGGGAGAAAATGAATGCCATCAAAAGGAGATGGTTTGTCCCTAGTCACTACTATAGGGACTTGGATAAGAAATTACATAGTCTTACTCAAGGCTATAGGAGCGTGGATGACTACTACAAGGAGATGGAGATCGCCCTGATTTGGGCTAGTGTAGAGGAGGATAGAGAAGCTACCATTGCGAGGTTTTTGAATGGGCTGAACCGGGACATTGCCAATGTAGTGGAACTGCAACACTAAGTGAAGTTGGAGGACATGGTGCACATGGCAATAAAGGTGGAACGATAGCTTAAAAGGAAAGAAACTTGGTCATATCAAAATCCGGGCTCCTCTACTTCATGGAAGTCGAATTGGAGGAAAGGCGAAAGGGCTGTTTTAAAGTCCAAAACCGAACCACCAAAAAGGAAAGAGGAAGTTCCCAATGTCAACAAAGGTAAAACCTGTGAGAACCATGATCTTTAACCCAATGCAAAGGCCTAAACATGATTCTCAAAATGGAGACTTTCACTGTTTTCCATCCTAATCTTTAGGGGAATTTATAATGAAGTCGTCACCTAACTTTTGTACAAAAAGCTAAGAAAAAAGTATAATATTTTATATATTGATGAAATAAATAATACAATATTTTGGGGAATAAACAAATTACATGATTTTGCCCTAGATACAATCTAAGGAAAAATAAAATTACAAGGCTTTGTGTCCTAAATACAATCTAGAAAACAAAAGTAAAAGGATACATGGACTAATCTAACTTCCCCTAAGATTAGGGTTCGGGGGTTAGGGGATTGAGTGGGAAGGTATTAAGCACCCACACAACCTGACCTAAATCAGTCTCTTAAGTACCCTTAATCCATAGTTCACAACTCGATGCATACAAACCAGACTCGCATTGATGTGACATCATATATAGCATATGCAAAACAAAATGAATAATTGTGATTAATCACCTAGCAATAGAAAGTATTCATGCAAATATCCTTAACCATACATCTAGACAACCGAACATAACATGTTAAGATCAAGACCAATCAAAAGCAAACATGGCAGAATCAATAGGAAAATATTTTTTGTACCAGACAATTTAAACCCTAATAAAACTCAGATCCGTACTTTGATGCAACCAATCGGGCCTTTCCTAGTACCAATCGGTACCCAGGTAAAAATTGGGACCCGATCAGTGCCTAGGTAAAAACCTAAGACCCAATCGACTTTAATCCGAGGGTTTAGTTACTGAATCTCATGAAAATCAATTCCTCCATTTTTTTTAGCATTTCAAAACTATATTTTTCATCATAACATGCTCCTAAGTCATAAAACTTTAATCAAATAAATTCCATAAAAACAAAAGAAAGAAACAAAACTATCCTAAAAAATATACAACTAATTACACAATCATATTTTATCCAATAGATAATCAAAACAACAAGGAAAAGGAGTACTTGTATGTGTTGGGGAGCGAGCTCCTTGATTTGATTCGATTGAATCCAACCTGAAAAATTGATTCTTGAGGGAAAAACCATTAAATTGGTTACAAGAGATTAAAGAAAAAAATGGAATTGAAAGCGGGAATCGAGATTACAAGAGGTGGCCTCTTATAATCTCTAGGGTTATAAGAATAGCTTGTATTCTTATTAAAACGCTAATCCCTCACAAATATTCTTTTGAATTTTGTTTGGGATTCTGAATGATGAAAATTCCAGCCTCCTGTTAAAATGAGAATATTTTCTATTTATATGGCAGCCCTAAAATGAACCTACCCACATTTTGGATCTCATGGGAGTGCATTAGGGTTTTGGAAATTGGATATACTTCATGAAAATCCCGAAATTCTGGCTGATTTTTAGGCTCTGATTACGGGCCTATTTTGACCCTCTAAACATTCAAATTTGGAGATGGTCATTAGAGACATATTTGTATCCCATCATGTCAGATTTCCAGCCCAATTTGAATCAACTCAATCGGATAATTTAGTCAAAAGTTATGGTCAAAATACTAACAAGTGTACGGGCTGGAATCCAAATCCGAATTGGGCTTTGGATAATTTCGGGGTTTTCACCTTTGGTCGACTTCTAGTGGATTTAAAAGTCCTTATTTTGCTGAATTTGAGATTTCTTAATTCTAATCAATTTATTAATAATTAATATGATAATTATTGATCAAAATAATTATCCCATTAGTTAAAAATAAATCAATTTAAGAATTATACTTTGATGAAAATCTTGTGTATGAATACTTACCATTTTAAGGTGTTCTACACCAATAGGAATTATTTATTAATTGATTTTAATTTAATCCTTTAGAGGACCAATCAAATTAATTAACAAGTAATCCTATGCATGTGAGCTTATAGTAAATATCATTTCAACCAATCAAATTCATTTCCTTAATAAAAACTTGGTTTTTTATCCAATTTCCAATCCGAAAAATGCACTCTCATTCTTAATTCAATTTTGATCACTTAAAATATGATTTTAAATTTATGGACCAACTTTGAATTTTCAAGCTTGTGAAATTACCATTTTACCCTTTATGCACTAAAGTATAAAAAAGTAAAATTAATGGTTGCAAAATGGGTTGTTAACAGATGCCCCTTATTAGTGGAATTTATATAATAAATAAACACCAATGCAAGTATGACATCTCATTTTGTAACCATTAATTTATTCACGTGGGGATATGATGTCCTCAGACATTTGTGAGAATGCAACTCTTCAAAGTTGTCCCAAAAGAGAAAGTGTGAGAATACAATTCCACAGAATTGCCTCAAAGGGAAGGTTTTGAGGGTACAATTCAGTAGAATTGCCTCAAAGGAAGTGTTTTGAGAATACAACTCTGCAGAGTTGCCTCAAAGGAAATGTTTTGAGAATACAATTCAGTAGAATTGCCTCAAAAGGAAGTATGGGAATACAACTCCGCAAAGTTGCCTCAAAGAGAAATGTTTTGAGAATACAATTCCACAGAATTGCCTCAAATGAAATGTTTTAAGAAAATACAACTTCGTGAAGTTGCTTCAAAGGAAATGTTTTGAGAATACAATTCAGTAAAATTGCCTCAAAAGAAATATTTTGAAAATACAATTCTATAGAATTGCCTCAAAGGAAATGTTTTGAGAATACAATTTTGTAGAATTGCCTCAAAGAGGAAGTGTTGTGAGAATACAACTCCGTAGAGTTGCCTAAAAGGAAAGTTTGAGAATACAACTCTAGAGAGTTGCCTCAAATGAAATGTTTTGAGAATACAATTGCCTCAAAAGGAAGCGTGGGAATACAACTCCGCAAAGTTGCCCTAAAGAAAATATTTTGAGAATACAATTTCGCAAAATTGCCTCAAAGGAAATATTTTGAGAATACAATTTCGTAGAATTGTCCTGAAAGAAATACTATGGAAATACAACTCTGTAGAGTTGTTTTAAGACAAAATGTGGGGATACAACTTTGGAGAGTTGTCTTACAATGAGTATTTTGAGAATACAATCTCGCAGAATTGCCTTAAAGAGACTTTTGTATAATACGACTCCGGAGAGTTGTCTTGAAGGAAATATTTTGAGAATACAATTCCGTAGAATTGTCTCAAAGGAAATATTTTGAGAATACAATTCTGTAGAATTGCCTCAAAGAGAAAGTGTTGGAATATAACTCCGGAAAGTTGCCCTAAAAGAATGCCGGGTGAGAATGCAATTTTGCAGAATTGCCTAAAAAAGAATGTTGTTGGATGCAACTTCCACAAAAGTGCTTTAGGAAGAATGTTTTGATGTCATTGACTCAAGGTCACAATTTTGATCTTGGATTTTAACTCAGGGTCAAATTTGACTTTTGACTTGGGGTCGATTTTTTTTTTTTTTTTTGAATTTGGATGATGACTCAAGGTTAAGTCTTGATTTGCGACTCAAGGTCGAATTTTGATTCTCTTAATGATGACCCAGGATCAAGATTCATTTACATTTGGCTTTTAGTGGATGACTCTAGGTCAAGAATTTCAATTTTTTTTTTTGTACGATTTGAGGTCACGATTGAATCTTTGATTGGTGACTCGGGGTCAAGGATTAATTTTGATTGAGTGGTAGTTTGCTCGTCTTTGAGGCTTAAATGATTGATTTTGGAGATTATTTTTAATGTGCTTATGAAGCTTTGTCCATGGGGAAGCTTTTCCATGAAGATTCTTTTTATTGTTAGCATTTTTTGAGATTCTCATTGTGAAGATTTTTTATTCTTGGAGATTTTTTCATGGTGGTTTTTTTTTTTTTTTAAATTTTTTCTTTGAGATTGTTCCATTGTGAAGATTTTTTCAATTGCTTATCTTTGAGGCTTAAAAGTTGTTTTAGTTTGTTTGTATTGAGGCTTAAAATCTTTGTGTTGGTTATTTGACTAGGGTTATTGGCTCAGGGTCGGATTTCAAAATGGATGCTAACTCAGGGTTGGAGTTTGGAATTTCGATTGACTCAAGGTCAGATTTGAAGTTTGAAATGATTTTTCAACTTTGGTTGTTTATTTGGGCTAGCCTTTTGAACAATTGAGTTTATTTTGTTGTTTCTTGATATGTCTCTGAAATTTTGAGTTTGGTGATTGCTTTGTGATCATGGGTATGATTGGGTTTGATTGATTGAAATGGGTATGGCCAAATTCGATTGATTTTGCTGAAATTTTGCAACTTTTGAGGCCAATGTTTTTTTTTTTTTTTTTAAGAACTTTGTTTTGTTAATTTTTTAGCTTGGTTGATTAAGTTTGAGATGGATAACTATTTTGGATTTGCTCCATTAGGTTGAGATTTCATGATTTGTTAACTTGGTGCAGTGGTTTTGCTTTTGGATTGATGAATTGATTCAAGTTTGAAAGTTTTGTTTAAATTTGAATTTGTTTGCTTTGAATTGGAATTGCTATATGTTGTGATTTTTAATTTGGTTGGTCAATTTTAAGCCTTGATTATGTTGAATTAAGCTTGGTTAATTTTCTTGTGATTACATGATGGTAATTGATGTGGTTCTTTGTTTTAGTTTTGATGGCTTTTTTGTTTATGTGTCATGGGTGTTTAAGGAAATTAATCCTAGGAAGCTAAAGTTGGTTCGATACGCCTTGGATGTTGATAAGGTTGAATTTGATTTGTCGTAAGACCCTGAGTGTCATGGGTTTCGTTATGTGAATGTTGGGGTGTTTTGTCTTGCTTAAGGCATATGTGGTTAGAAACACGTACCTTAGCTTTTCAATACTTACCTGGCCTCCTTCTATTTTGATGATGTCGGCTTTTTCCTTGGAGGATTGAATTTGGTGTTTCCATTGGGGAATGATATTTTGATGAAGATGTGGCAACATTCTGTAGGGTGAACTCTTGTTGATGAATGGTCTAATGGAGTGACTTTGATAACCTGCAAGAGACAACAAACAAAATCTTCTTTTGATTGTCAGTTGGGCGCATGCTCCTAGTTTGAGCATATTTGGCAAAAAAAGATCATGTTGACAAACATAATAGATGAACCGATGCCCCTAGTGTAGCATGCTTGCATGCAAAAATGTTGGGCCAATGCCCATAATTTAAACATGTTGTGAAAACATTTTGTGCAAGTTAACTATTTTCAAGTCAATCACTTTGAGTTCTCCTCTAGACCTAAGCTTAGGTCATTTGGGTGTTTGGGACCGAGCCTTTGACAGATTGCCTACGTACCTCTTTTGGGAGGATCAGGTCCAGACGTAGTTCAAAAGATTTGACCTATTCGAAGGTCATGCAGATGATTGAGATCGAGTCTTTGATAGACTGCCTACGTACCCCTTTTGGGAGGATCAGGTCCAGATGTAGTTCAAGAGTGAGACCTATCCATAAGGTCATTCAAATGATTGGGACCAAGTCTTAATGGACTGCCTACGTACCTCTTCTGGGAGGATCAGGTCCAGACGTAGTTCAAGAGTTTGTTGGAAGACACTTGGTCAACCATGGTGATGATAGAGACCTCTGATCAAGTTTGCATGGTGATTTCAAAATGAGCTTATTCAAGAGAAATTTTTAAAATGAGCTGAATTTTCCTTTTAATACTTTGTGGTGTAGAAACCTTTCTTTGCAATGTGGTGTTCTTGATAGTTTTGAGAAAAATCATTTTTTCCTTTTTCAAATGAGCAAAAGATAGTCCCTTTGAATAGGTCTTTTCGACCGATCATGACATTCAATAGCCGAACCATTCTCTTTTATTAAAGAAGGATCAAGGTCATAAAATTCAAGTAAACAACCTTGCTTTTTACTTCGAGTATTTTGAGATTGAATCCTTAAAGGCAATCAAAGAATATGCATGATAGTGTTTGAAGAATTGAGGGTATTCACTGAGAACAAATAAGGGGAATGCCTCTGATTCAGAAATTCTTTTCATTTGAGATTAAACAAGGGGAGTGCCCTTAATTTTGAAATTTTTCATATTTGAAAGCAAACAAGAAGAGTGCCCCTAGTTTGAGAATTTTTATCTGAGGACAAATAAGGGGAGTGCCCTTAATTTGGGAATTCATTTTTGTTTGATGACAAATAAGAGGAGTGCCCCTAGCTTGGGAATTTTTTCTAAGAGCAAATAACGAGAGTGCCCCTAATTTGAGGATTTTCCTTTCTAAGATCTTTTGCCAGTAGCGCTTGACTACCTCGGGCTTTCTTTCTTTTCAATCTAAGAGAAATTATCATAAGACTTGTGCCTAAAAACTACCAAGACTTCAAGGAGGTCTTTATTCATAGGTTGTAATGTAGGCTAAGTTCAGTTATTTGAAATGAAGGATATATAAAAGGCTCAAAATCCCTTTTTGGATATTTTTCCTAAGTGTGTGTTACTTAAAACTCAGACATTGGAGAAGTTTTCTCCCTTTTTATCAATGCTTGCTTTTGAATCGGCTTCTTGAAAGTCTCTTCTCATTTGTCTCTCTTTATTTCATTCAAGTTGTTCCTTTATGTGAACTCATTCTTTTTGTTCAATTCTCTCATTTAACTCTTCAGCTTTGATGGACACCCATTTTTGGTTATGAGGGAATTTCATCTTCCTTTCTCTCTTCAATCTTTCATATCTCTTCTTTGAATCTTTTTTTTTTTTTTTTTGAAAGAAACCCTAACTTTTACCTAGGCTGCCCTTTCGGGTTTTCAACCTACTGGGTTATCCTATTTTTTGCCTAGGTCGCCCCTTTGGGTTTTCAACCTAGCGGGTCTCTCTTCTTCTTTTTTAAACTTTTCTTTCACAATTATTTGCTTTTTCATACACTCATGTCGCTCCTTGTCGGATTTAGCTTGTTGGACTCTCATGTGAGCTTAACATGAATCTCTCATAGTTGGTGAGAATTAAGATTTCAGATTCGATCTTTCTTCAAGGTGGGTCTTGAACAATGCCCCTAATCACCACACTATCTTTCCAAACTTTTGGTACACTTGTACCTCCTTTGTTAGTTCTTTTGTAGACGAGTATTGGATTTGACTCCTCCTCATAATGAGTTTTGAGTATGTGCATACTTGTTTTTTTCCACCCTTGGGTTCAAGTTTTTATTATTGGTTCTTGAAAAAAAGACTGACTGTATAGGCTCAAATGGGCTAGCAATGGATTAATTTGTGATAGGTTAATTCTGGGATGACGTGGTCTAGCCAAAGATGGCCTCCTATCCCTAGTAATGCTAGTTTATCGGCACAAAGATATGACCTCTCTTGATAGACTTCTCTTAGAGTAAAAAGAAGTAACAACCCGTTGTTGTGACATCAAAATTTCTCAAAACAAGATTTTGCAGTTTAATCAAATAACATGTGATTTTTCCCTTGATTGTATTTAGGATCTTTTTCCCTTTTGTTCTAAATTGTGAGCAAAGATCCTTACATGAATTAAATGAAGTTAATCCCTTCTTTATGCAAATTGATCAGTAAGGCTATAGAATCTCATGATTTGCAAAAAGATTTTATCAAAGATATTTCCTTATGCACAATTTGAAAATGTGTTTTGAAAATTTTGAATTTTACTCACTCTAGAAGAAGAGCGATTCTTGATCTTGAAAGAACATCTTCTTTTGAAAAACAATCCACAAGATTTTTTTTCTTTTTGAATATGCACATTTTGAAAACCAGTAGCATTTGGTGATCATGCCTATTAAGCATTGGATGAATGGATGGGTTCTTAGGCTTTGGGCCTTGAGGAAATTAGGAGTCATTAGGGGCCCATGCTCCTAGTTTAGGACTTTTTATTGAAGGCAACTTAAGGGCCCATGCCCTTAGTTGGAGAGAGATTTTTTTTTTTTTTTTTTTTGGCTTTTTGATTTTTTTTTTCTTTTAAATTTTTTTTTTTTTTAAATAAAAAATGTAAACAAGAAATTCAAACAAACATTCCTATGATGAGTTTACAATCAAAACCTAAGCAATATGTTCCTAAGAATTCAAATGAGCAAACATAATGAACTTAAACAAAAGAAAGATAGAATAACCCCATAGATGAGATCTTGGCTTGGGAGCTTGGGAAGTGATCACTTGGCTCAAGAGAAGTTGAATTAGCCGCCTAGTGAAGATGGAGCAATGGTCGTTTGGTCAATGAGGTCTCGGATGGCATGACCGGTCCCTTGAGTTCTCCATGGCATTGTTGGAGTCTTCTTGGTCCATTAAGAAATCTAATGATGAACAAACTGGGCTGGGCTTTCTTCGAATTGATCCTTTAACAATTAAACTTGATTCTTGTGGGCCTTGGAGCAATGATGTTGGGCTTTTGACTTTTCTTGTGAAGTGAATCCATTTGTCAATTTTGTACATGATTTGAACCTTAACATTGTGTGCACTTAGACTCATTAAGTCAGTGGACTGTGAGTTTCAGACTTAGGCATTCATCATAAAATCTCATTCGTGGACCATTGGATTTGGGCCTTCATTCATTTAAGTCCAAACAAAATCATGAAGGCTTTGATCATTAGACTATGGGCTTTAATCCAATAGGATCATGTGAAAGTCAAGCATTGGGCTTAGACTTTCATTTAACAAAAGAACAATGTGCGCCTCAAGTTTTTGGGCTTGGGCCTTTTTGTTATTCAAAAATGACTGAATGGGTTCCAAGCATTGGACTTGGGTTTTGTATTTATTAAAGTCATTTGGGTCTCAAATCTTGGACTTAGGTCTTGATTCCAGCAAGGTCATGAAAGCCTCAAGAGTTGAACTCAGGCTTCAATTTAAGCAAAGTGATGTAAACCTCAAGCCTTGGACTTGAGCTTTCATTCATGCAAGGTCGGACTTAAGTTCAAGGAAGGTCATGTGAGCCTCAAGCTTTGAGCTTGGGCTTCAGTTCAAGTGAAGTCATGTTGGTTAAGCCTTGGGCTTGGACCTTTGATCCAATCAATGTCTTGTTGGGTTAGGTATCATTTTCTCAAAAAATGGGTCTAAGCTTTGGACTTGGACTTTCACTTCATGTTATTTTGGATTCCTAAACCATTCTTTAATCATAGGCCTAAGAGTGGAACTTGAACTCTTTCTTTTCAAAATGATTAAGTGGGCCTCAAGTACAGGACTTAGGCTTTTTTTTTTTTCTTTCAACATGACTAGATGGATTCTAAGTCTTTTGAATTTGGGCTTTGAATTTTCTTAGAATCATGTGACTTTTAATCTCCTTAAAGCCATGTGGGCCTGAAACATTAGACTTGATTGATTTTTGCCTTCAAAAAGGGATTTTTTTAAGAAACTTTTCTCTTTTAGGCCTTTATTCACTTCAATGATGGATTTAATTCTCTTAAGTTCATATGGGCTTCAAGCATTGGACTTGAGCTTGGGCTCAAACAACATCCAAGTGGGCCTCAAGTATTGGACTTGGGCTTAGGTTCAAACAAGAGCAAATAAGGCTTCAAGAGTTGGACTTGGGCCTAGGTTCAAATAAAAGCAATCATGAATGCACGCTTTATCGGGTTGGGCCATCCTAGAGGAAAGATCTAAATGGGCTTTTACATGAGCGTAGAGGGTAAGCTAAAAAGGTTCCTCATTACTTGGGCTCAACATACCCACCAATGCATGCGGGGGGCATCAAAGGCTCACAGTATGTTTCACCACTATATACTTGCTCGAGAGGATGGAGAGTACATATTCATGGGGTGGTAGGTTGGCCAAGGGTACCCGCATTCGAGGGGGACCGTGATCCAAGGCTACTACTACCATGGCTTTCGGGCTAACAACACACAATGCAAGATCACATATGCAATGCATGACATACAAGATGACAATTATCAAAGCGAGTAACAAACAATGCAAACAATTTGTGAACTGTAGACTAGGAATCCTATACTAGTGTTTAGCCCTCTAAATCCCCAGTGGAGTCGCCACTGTGAGAACCACGATCTTTAACCCAATGCAAAGGCCTAAACATGATTCTCAAAATAGAGACTTTCACTGTTTTCCATCCTAATCTTTAGGGGAATTTACAATAGAGTCGCCACCTAACTTTAGGGGAATTTCCATCCTAACTTTTATAATTGATGAAATAAATAATACAATGTTTTGGGGAATAAACAAATTATATGGTTTTGCCCTAGATAGAATCTAAGGAAAAATAAAATTACAAGGCTTTATGCCCTAAATACAATCTAGAAAACAAAAGTAAAAGGATACATAGACTAATCTAACTTCCCCTACGATTACGGTTCGGGGGCTAGGGGATTGAGTGAGAAGGTATTAAGCACCCACACAACCTGACCTAAATCAGTCTCTTAAGTACCCTTAATCCATAGTTCACAACTCGATGCATACAAACCAGACTCACATTGATGTGACATCATATATAGCATATGCAAAACAAAATGAATAATTGTGATTAATCACCCAGCAATAGAAAGTATCCACGCAAATATCCTTAACCATACATCTAGACAACCGAACATAACATGTTAAGATCAAGACCAATCAAAAGCAAACATGGCAGAATCAATAGGAAAATATTTTCTGTACCAGACAATATAAATCCTAATAAAACTCAGATCGATACTTAGATGCAACCAATCGGGCCTCTCCTAGTACCAATCGGTACCTAGGTAAAAATTGGGACCCGATCGGTGCCCAGGTAAAAACCTAAGACCCAATCGACTTTAATCCGAGGGTTTAGTTACTGAATCTCATGAAAATCAATTCCTCCATTTTTTTTAGCATTTCAAAACTATATTTTTCATGCTAACATGCTCCTAAGTCATAAAACTTTAATCAAATAAATTCCATATAAACAAAAGAATTAGAAACAAAACTATCCTAAAAAATATACAACTGATTACACAATCATATTTTATCAAATGGATAATCAAAACAACAAGGAAAATCAGTACTTGCATGTGTTGGGCAGGGAGCTCCTTGATTTGATTCGATTGAATCCAACCTGAAAAATTGATTCTTGAGGGAAAAACTGTTAAATTGGTTATAAGAGATTAAAAGAAAAAAATGGAATTGAAAGCCGGAATCGAAATTACAAGAGGTGGCCTCTTATAATCTCTAGGGTTATAAGAATAGCTTGTATTCTTATTAAAACCCTAATCCCTTACAAATATTCTTTTGAATTTTGTTTGGGATTCTGAACTATGAAAATTCCAGCCTCCTGTTAAAATTAGAATATTTTCTATTTATATGGCAGCTTTAAAATGAACCTACCCACGTTTTGGACCTCATGGAAGTGCATTAGGGTTTTGGAAATTGGATATACTTCATGAAAATCCTGAAATTCTGGCTGATTTTTAAGCTCTGATTGCAGGCCCGTTTTGACCCTCTAAACATTCGAATTTGGAGATGGTCATGGACACATATTTGTAGCCCATCATGTCAGCTTTCCAGCCCAATTTGAATCAACTCAATCGGATAATTGAGTCAAAAGTTATGGTCGAAATACTTACTAGTGTATGGGCTGGAATCCAAATCGGAATTGGGCTTTGGATAATTTCGGGTTTTTTCACTTTTGGTTGACTTCTAGTGGATTTAGAAGTCCTTATTTGGCTGAATTTGAGATTTCCTAATTCTAATCAATTTATTAATAATTAATATGATAATTATTGGTCAAAATAATTATCTCATTAGTTAAAAATAAATCAATTTAAGAATTATCCTTTGATGAAAATCTTGTGCATGAATACTTACCATTTTAAGGTGTTCTAAACCAATAGGAATTATTTATTAATTGATTTTAATTTAATCCTTTAGAGGACCAATCAAATTAATTAACAAGTAATCCTATGCATGTGAACTTATAGTAAATATCATTTCAACTGATCAAATTCATTTCCTTAATAAAAACTTGGTTTTTTTATCCAATTTCCAATCCGAAAAATGCACTCTCATTCTTAATTCAATTTTGATCACTTAAAATATGATTTTAAATTTATGGACCAACTTTGAATTTTCAAGCTTGTGAAATTACCATTTTACCCTTTATGCATTAAAGTATAAAAAAGTAAAATTAATGGTTGCAAAATGGGGTGTCAACAAAACCAAATCCCAAACTCGTAATTGTGATATTAAGTGTTTTCGTACTTTAGGAGTAGGTCACATAGTTTCACAATGCCCAAATAAGAGAACCATGATTGCACGTGTTGATGGAAAGGTGGAAACCGAAAGTGAGAGCGATGCTAACCAAATGCCACTACTTAAGGAAGCTTGTGACGATGATGTGGAGCATCCGGTGGAGGGTGAGTCACTTGTGGCTCAGGGTGCTTTAAGTGCCCAAGTCAAAGAGGATGACATAGAACAACAAAGGGAGAACATCTTTCATACTAGCTGCCACATCAACAACAAGGTATGTAGTATGATCATTGATGAAGGAAGTTGTACTAATGTGGCTGGCACTACTTTAGTTGAAAAATTGAATTTACCTACCTTAAAACACCCTAGGCCGTATAAGTTGCAGTAGTTGAATGATTGTGGAGAGATTAAGGTAAATAAGCAAGTGCTAATTTCCTTTTCAATTGGGAAGTACAAGGATGAAGTACTTCGTGATGTTGCTCCAATGCATGTAGGTCACATATTATTGGGCAGGCCATGGCAATTTGATAGGAAGGTCACTCATGATGGGTTCAAGAATAGGCATTCTTTT
>BKZX01029060.1:53247-90113 GCA_014362285.1 Fagus crenata
CTCCGTCTGGAAGGCCGTTACCCATTCTGGAGCATAGTGCTGAGTGGAGTCACGGGGCTTCAACCCCCTAAGTTCGCATTGGGGAACACCTGTGCGTGACATGCGACCAGCTGGAGGAGTTGTCTTGGTTGATTCTCGAAGAAGATAAGGGATGAGTCATAACCGGATGACTGAAGGGTTGTTCACGGACAGAAGGGCGTCAGTCGCTCTGGGGGATGCGAAGGCCTTCCTCCTGACGTTGAAGGTCGTCACTCCTTACTTGGGAGAGTCAGAGAAATATCCCCTTCAGTTGCCCCCTATCAGTCAAAACTATTATGGGATGGGATTGGAAGTACGGCCTAAGCTTTCTAGATGCGATCAACAAAGCAAAAGCCAATTTTTCCATATTTGAATATCTTTCTTCAGCTCCCCTCAAGGCCCTACTGGTGTAGTAGACAGGCTTTTGAATACGTTCTTCCTCGCGAATTAGTGCAGAATTGACCGCGGAGGTTGACACAGCCAAGTACAAATATAATTCCTCACCCGTCTGGGAAGGGTTGAGTAACGGTGGGGAGGATAAATAAGCCTTCAATTCCTCAAACGCTTTCTGGCATTCTTCTGTCCACTGGAAGGCCTTCCTGAGAGTTCTAAAGAAGGGAAGGCATTTGTCCGTAGATCTTGAAACAAACCTATTCAGAGCGGCTGCTTTCCCTGTCAAGCTCTGGACCTCCTTGACAGTCTTCGGAGGGCTCATGTCTAGGATGGCCTTAATTTTATCTGGATTGGCTTCTATCCCGTGCTGCGATACCATAAAACCTAGAAATTTGCTGGAGGAGACCCCGAACACACACTTTGCGGGGTTCAGCTTCATGTTGTACCTTCTTAGTGTCTGGAAGGTTTCTTTTAAGTCAATGAGATGGTCTTCATCCTTTTTGCTCTTTACCAGCATGTCATCCACGTATACTTCCACGTTTCTCCCTATTTGATCATGGAACATCTTGTTTACCAGTCTCTGGTAGGTGGCTCCAGCATTTTTGAGGCTGAAGGGCATTACCTTGTAGCAGAAAAGGCCTCTGCTTGTGATGAAGGCCGTCTTCTCTTGGTCCCCTTCTGTCATCTGAATCTGGTTGTAGCCAGAGAAGGCATCCATGAAGCTGAGTAACTTGTGTCCAGTCGTGGAATCCACTAGTTGGTCTATTCATGGAAGGGGATAGCTGTCCTTGGGACATGCTTTGTTTAAATCTGTGAAATCGACACACATTCGCCATTTCCCCGTGGATTTTTTGACCATTACCACATTGGCGAGTCATTCCGGGTAATAAACCTCCCTTATGAAGCCTGCCTTCAACAATTTGTCAACCTCTTCCATCACAGCAGTGTTTCTTTCCGGGGCGAAGACTCGTCTCTTCTGCCTGACGGGGGGTGTGGAAGGGTTGATGTTCAGTTTGTGGGAAATTACTTCAGTGCTAATACCAGGCATGTCGTCATGGCTCCATGCAAAGACATCTGCATTCCCCCTCAAGAAACTTACTACCGAAGCTCGTATCTCTTTTGCCATAGAAGTTCCTATCCTTGTTGTTTTCTTTTCATCGCCTTCTATCAATACGATCTCCTCTAATTCTTCGGTTGGTTCAGCAATGTTTTGCCGCTCTTCCATGATCAGCGTTTGGTGGACCTGCTCTGCATTGACAGTAGTTAAATAACATTCTCTGGCCATTGCTTGATCTCCCTTCATCTCCCCTATTCCATTTTCGGTTGGAAAGCAAACTAGAAGGTGGTATGTGGAAGTGACAGCTCGAAGGCGATTCAGAGTAGGGCGTCCAATTATCACATTATAGGCAGAAAGGCAATCTACTACCAAGAAATTTACCTTCTTTATAGCTTGCTTCGGATGAGTACCTGCTATGATTTGAAGGGTGACCATTCCAAGGGGATAGATACTAGTTCCTGCAAATCCGACTAAAGGGGTTTCGATGGGTTGCAGCTGATCCTTATCAATTTTCATTTGCTGGAAGGCCGTCAAATATATGATGTCCGCAGAACTGCCATTGTCAATCAAAACCCGTCTGGTGGAATAGCCAGCGATCTCCATTGTGACAACCAACGCGTCATCATGGGGGTGGAAGACTTTGCAGGCGTCTTCTTCTGTAAATGTAATAGGAAGGTCTTCCACCCTCGGTTTCTTGTTGCTTTTCTGCGTGACGAGTACATTATGTATTTGGTGAGCGTAAGCCTTTCGTGAGGAACGGGAGGTTCCGCCTGCTGCCATTCCTCCGGTTATCACGTGAATTTCTCCCAGTGGGGGTCTTGGAGGCGCTTCCCCTGGAGGTCGTTGTTGTCGGGCTCCCTGGGGACGGCCTTCTCTCGAACCTTTTTCAATAAATCTCTGCAACTTTCCTTGCTTGATCAGTTCCTCGATTTGTCTCTTCAGTTCGTAACAATCTTCTGTGTTGTGGCCATGGTCTCTATGAAAACGGTAGTACTTGTCTCTTGGCCTCTTGTCAGGGTCCGTCAACAGCTTGCCTGGCCATTTCAAAGCCGGGACATTCCTTATTTGCATGAAGATGTGGTCTACAGGTGCGTTGAGAGGAGTAAAGCGGTTGAACCTCTCATTAAATCCCCGTCCACTCCTATCCTCTTGCCTCCTGTTTCTGTTCCTCTGTGCTTTGGGCCTTGTCTCATGGGGCTCCGCTGGACGGTCAGCATGATCCCCTTTCCTCTTCTTTCCGGTGGTCTGATCACGAGCTAGAAGGGCTTCCTCCCCATTCATGTACCGTTGAGCCTCATACATCATCTCCGTCATGGTGCTCGGGGGATCTTTATAGACGGAGAATAGGAAATCTCCCGATTGAAGGCCAGAAATGAACGCTGTCAACACCACCTTGTCGTCTGCCCCGTTAACCAGCAACGTTTCTTTGTTGAACCTGGTGAGGTAAGATCTCAAGGTTTCCCCTTCTTTCTGCTTGACATTCAGAAGGTGTGTGGTAGGTCATCCATACCGTTGTCCACCGATGAAGTGGTTGAAAAACAAGCGACTAAGTTGAGCGAAGGATCCTACTGAGCCATGCATTAATTTTTTAAACCATATCCTCGCGGGACCCTTAAGGGTGGTTGGAAAAGCACGGCACATAATCTCGTCTGGAACCCCTTGAAGGCACATCACGGTTTTGAAGGACTCTAAGTGGTCGAAGGGATCTTTCGATCCGTCAAAGATCTCCAAGGAAGGCATTCTAAACTTAGATGGCAGAGGAAAAGAGATCACCATCTTCGTGAAGGGTGAATCCGTTCCCTGGACAAGATCGTCGATATTTTTCGTTGCTCGTCCTTTAAATTCGTCCTTCATCTCCCCCATCTGTGCCCTCATCGCTTTTATTTCTTGTTCCCACTTAGCCGATGACTGTTCAACGGTTATTCTCGTATTCTTGCCCTTCGTCTCACCTTCTTGTTCTTGACGTTGCTATTGCTGACGCTCTTGCCGAGACTCAGCATCACCTCTTTCCTTATTCTTTCCCTTGTCTTTTTCCTTCTGCTTCTCAGTCTCGTGTTGTAGGAGTCTCTGATTGAGGACCTGGTTCTGCCGTGTAAGTTCTTGAAGGTTGGCAGTGAGATCTCGCACTTGTTTCTCCATCGCCGCCACTTCTGGAGGTTGGCTACTGGAGGGGAGGGCTTGAGCGTGGATTTCCATCGATCGCGTCCTGACCATGCAGTCCTTTTATATTGGTGCGGTGAAAGGCAAAAATAAGCGTTTCCCACAGACGGCGCCAACTGATGTTGCTGTAAAATCAGTGGACGGCAGTCAGTCAAGCCGCGAGCTGGAAGACCTGCAAAAAGGAATAAGTGATCGGACCTGGCACCGGTTTGGGGCCGGCCTAGGAGGCTCCGATGCTTTTGTTAGTCGGAGTCTCTTTTGTTTAAATTCTTTTTCTGTATTTTCTTGTATTGCAATTACCGTTGATGCCTGAGAATAGGAGAGAGAATAGTTTTTTATACCTTCTGGTCAGACCACGTGGCCTTCTAGGCTCCGTCAGATCTGAAGACACGTGGTGAGCTGGTGACCCTTCGTCTGGAAGGCCGTTACCCATTCTGGAGCGTAGTGCTGAATGGAGTCACGGGGCTTCAACCCCCTAAGTTCGCGTTGGGGAACACCTGTGCGTGACATGCGACCAGCTGGAGGAGTTGTCTTGGTTGATTCTCGAAGAAGATAAGGGATGAGTCATAACCGGATGACTGAAGGGTTGTTCACGGATAGAAGGGCGTCAGTCGCTCTGGGGGATGCGAAGGCCTTCCTCCTGACGTTGAAGGTCGTCACTCCTTACTTGGGAGAGTCAGAGAAATATCCCCTTCAAAAATGTAGATGGGTTCTTGAAAATAAAGGAGTAATAATCAATTTATCGTTCTGATAACAAGGTTGGTGACTTGGTGTTGCATTACAAATAAAAGTAAAATGAAATTTGTTATTGATTGCAGATAAGCTTGTCCAATAAAGCAAAAGTACAATCCATTCTAGAAGTCTATAAATTAGAGAACCACTTAAAATTAAACAGAACATGCTCCTATCTGCTTGTATCAGTGGCTAAAAAATAAAACAAGAAGCTCATTCCACCCAATAGAATGATGACAAGCCTCATCTGATTTCTTAGTAGCAAGTAATGAATTTGTAAGGCCACTCAGTACTTCAAAATTGATATCTTTAGACACTTGTTAAACAATAAGAAGACATTCAAGGACAGAATAAGTTAATACTTATCAAAGCAGATACAAAATTCTTCTTCTTTCAAGCTTTATCAATCCATAAAATCCTACTTTACAAACTCATTAATCCAAGCCACCACCGTTTAACACCCAAAAAAATATAAACATTTAATAACATTATTCCCAGGATATTGTTCAGGCTCTAGGTAAATCACATGCCTGGTAGAGAGCACACAGACAAAAACCGATGTTAAGTTACAAATACTAATAAATGCTAATAAAAGTGAACTCATTTTTAGCACATAAAATTCATAAAAATACTGACCACAGAAGCATGAAAATACCTTTGTCAATTGATGTTAATACTCGGTGTGGCTGTGGCTGGGACGTGGGTAACACCCTTTGAAACACCATTCATTCCACAACCGCAACTGGGTCGTGGGTACGGTATGGCAGCGACTGGGTCGTGGGTACGGTGTATCTGCGGTTGGGACATGGGGAAGGGGCTGGTGGTTTTGAGGTTTCTGATGTTAATAAAAACATATAAAAGGTTTTGATTCCCTTCTTAATTTTTTTGGTGCATCCTAAATTTTAAAATGAAAATGATCTACCAAATAAGAATTTTTTGGTAAAATGAGTTTCAAAATGTGACTTGAAAATAAGGTGCCAAACAGAAATTAAAAAAAAAAAAAAAACAACCAAATTCTAACTACTTTCAAATTTCAATTTGAAAAGAAAAAAGACAGGAAATGAAAATGAAAACGAAATCACATACCAAATAGACCCTTATTGTTCAATGAGATAATAAACATAAATTTTATTTGTTGCAACATTTATTACAAACATTACTTTTATTTTTTGCGACATTTAATACAAAATCAATCATAAATGATTTCAATAATTTAAAAATCTTCGACTTTCATTTAATTAGATAATTGCATTGTAATGTATTAAGAAATTGTTATTATATGTCTTTTCATTTGTTGATATTTTGTTGAGGTCAAAATGCACTGTTGGTCTCTAAAGTTTACTTATTGAGCGCTATATGTCCCTCAAGTTTGAAATGAGTGCTTTTAGTCTCTAAAGTTTAAGAAGATAGCGTTATTGGTCCTTCTATAGGGACTAAAAGCGCTTATTTCAAACTTTAGGGACCAATAACACTCAATGAGTAAACTTTAGGGACTAGTAATGTGATGCCCCGCATCCTTAAACATTATAAATTAATTATATTAATATTAAGTCACAAAATGACTATAGGTTTAATAATTTACATGGTAAATTATTAAAATGGATATAACATATAGTTTGATTAAGTGATAATATGATATTACATTGACATTAAAATGATAGTAATATGTATATATATATATATATCAATGGTGTGATATCAAGTAGTATAATATCATGATTAGCAACTTAGTTAAGTTTAGTTAAAGACAACTCAAACTTAAGTCTAGTTAAAAAAAAAAAAAAATAGTCAGCCCATTGACCCATACTTGACCGGTTCTATAAAATCAATTTACCCACACCCCTCATCATCATTTCCCTCATTCTCTAGCAAAGACAAAACAAAATAAGAAAAACAAAAGAGAGAACAAGCTCTCTTCTCCCTCTTGCACCCCACGGGTCCAGCAGCTAGGGGGTGGAAACAAATCTTTGTTTCCTCTCATTTTCCTCCACAATTCAAGTTAGAGAAAGAGTCTAGCCCTCCTCCTTCAAGAAATCAAAAGCTAGGTAAGTGTTTATGATTTTAGTAAAGTTTTGAAATGAGTATAGTTGAAATTGTTAGTTGATCTCCATGATTTCTACACTTTGAGGTTATGGGTTTGTAGAAATATGATTTTGGGTTAGGGAAAATGAATTTTTATGGACATGCATGTGGGATTTGAAGTGGTAGTTGCTGGAAATTTATTGCTCTGTCAAGTCTGCGTGAACAGTAAAATTTTGTGGAAATTCTGGAATTTCTGAGAAGAGAAATTAAGAAACGGTTTTCTCTAGGGTAATCTATCATATGTCTAGGTTATGTATATGAAATTTCATAGAAAAATATTGAGTTTTGATAATTATTTGTGATTTTACAAGAAAACTGTGCAAATCTGTCCATTTGACAGATTCTGTGTTTGTCAGTTAGAAATTTCATAATAAATCCAATATTCGGGATTTGAGTGATTGGAGTATGTTTCTGGAACCCTATGATGTATATGTTCTTGATGGAATTAGCCTCATATGATTTTAGTAAATAAGGAATTATGGGTACTGATCTAAAGTTGCCTTCAAAACTGTGTTGGCAGATTTGAGTTTTCAGTCTTGGTTGAATTTTATAATTTTGTATAAAGCTCAAATTGAGCTGAAAATTTACGGTCACATGCTACACATATATAGGTATCCTTGTATAAAATTTCATGAGTTTATGACACCTTTTGGTTGGTCATATAAGGCTTAAAAGAGGGCTGTATAGCAGGGGATATGTTGCAGCAACTTGTAAATCACGGATTTTTGAAGAATTTATTCTTGCAATTGGACAAGTGAATTGAGCTAAAATTTGGTATGCATGATAAATAATGTGTTTACTAAATGGGCGAATTTTTATATGTCCTAATTATATCATCTAGTATAGAAAAGAAATATTTTGAGTTCTGCAATACGGTTTCTGTTTGAGGCAGTAAATAGAACTAGTTTTGATGTTTTGCCACTATTGCTTAGTTTGCTTGTTTGGTTGCCTTTGGGTTGCGATATAGAGAATCCTAGGAACCCAAATAGGGTAAGGATGTGAAAAGGATTAGAAAACCTATAGAATTGATAGTTAAGGGAAGCCATGAGTATTTTTGTGAGTTAGAATATCTGCTAATCATTGGATTTTAATATCCTTTGGTCTAGGGACTGAACAAGGAAAGTAGAGAACTCCACTGCAAGCTTTGAGACTGTTGTGCTGCTGCTGGATCGAGGTAAGGGAATGTGCCATAAAAATTTAATAGTCCATGTTTTAAGAATATATTTATATATGTTTTATCAATGCTTTCAATAAACTCAGTTTGATATTTGTTTATTGAGAAAATGTGCATTGATTTAGAAACTGTTTTGAGTTAGTACAGTTAAGACAGATTTTAGAAACAAGTTGTGGATATGCTATGATTTTGGCTTAGTAAGGCAAGAGAGAGATTGAAAAATAAACAAGCATGATATGTTTTAAGAACACCAAAAACAGTTTTGAGAGTGATGCCCTGTAGACTGACAACCCAAGGCCACGAGGGGATCGTATGCCCTAAAGACATGGCAAGAAGGCCTCGAGGGGTTTTATTCCCTGTAGACCGGCAACAAGTAAGGCCACGAGGGGTTGTATTCCTTGAAGATATGGCAACCCAGGCCACGAGGGGATCTTCGGATCTTTATAGACTGGCAAGAAGGCCACGAGGGGTTTTATACCCTGTAGACATGGCACCAGTAAGGTCACGAGGGGCATAGTCTTAAAGATAAAGTACAGTTACATGTTCCATATAGTTTTTGCTATATTATGCAAGAGTATGAGATAAGTTTTCTCTTCAGAACAGTTTAAGGGAACATGTTTAGTTTACATATAAAAGAATCATGCTATATGTTTAGATTTTAATAAAGATAGTATGCCTTACAAGTTATCAGATATTATGTTCATCAGTATGAAACATATATGTGCAAGAAACTCATGAAATCATTTTAGCATGAACTGTTTATACGCAAGTCATATCCACAAAGATATTTCTGTTTATCATGCATTCATGCATACTGTTAAATCTTCATGTCATAATTCCCTTTCTGAGCAAAGTGGGTTGCTCAGATTGCAGGAACATCCTATGGTGCAGCCAAGAGTCTCAGCATGGAGGAGCAAGTTTGTGGTATCTAGAACAAGTCTTAGATGTTTGAGTTTTTATATAAATAAAGCAGAAGTGATGTATAGGTTTAAATAGTCTTCCGCTGTATTAGAGTTATTATGTCCACATACTGATGTATTTTGTATAAACAGTTATAGATGCTCTGATTACTATCACTTCCTTTAGGTGGACTATTATATTCAGTTATTTTGTAAAGGAGTATGTTATTATATTATGGGAGTTTCCAACCCAAGAAAAAGTTAAGGAATCAAGATGAGAGAAGAGAGAAAATAAGAAAAAAAAATTCGTACTCCTTTTAGTTGGTTCATGTTAATATCAGGCACAGACTTGGTATTAGCATGCCGGTCCGACTCCGAATCATATTACGGATTTGGTTCGTGACAAGTAATGCATTTTCGCCTTTTGTTAATACATAATGGATGTTACTTTAGATTTTCATTAAAAAAAAAAAAATTCATATTTCTACCCCCAGTCAATTGAAATCGTGACAACATCCCTGAACACAGTGGTGATGTGAAGAAATTGTTGAAATTGTGGTGCGAGAGAATAAGAGCGCAAATATATAGAGTAATAGGATTTAGCAAAAAATATATATAAAATGGTAGGCCCTAACTGTTCCCTCTGTCTCTCAGCTCAATCACTCATCTCTCTCTCCCTCATTCTCTCAAATATCATTTCATCTCATCTCACTCTAACTCTCTCATTAATCTTTAAAAAAAACGCTCGACACAATTCTCATTTCATCTCACTCTCTAAAAAATGCCCCACTACTCAAAAAATTTAGAAAGATCCATAGTCAACCCCAAACCTTTACAATAGAGATGTAACATATTAAGGGGGAGAGAGAGAGAGAGAGAGAGAGAGAGAGAGAGAACAAGTTGTATAAAATAAAATGCTTTTGAAGAGTTAGTTGAAGAATTTGAGAAAAGTGTTTCAAAAAATAAGGCTTTTAAAAATAAAGTCTCATCTCTTTCAAAAGAATTAGATGATTTGAAAAACAAGAATGAAATTCTAGAAAAACAAATTATTTCTTTAAATGATAAAAATCTATCTTTAGAAAAAGAAATAATTAAGTTGAAAATTGAATCACAAAGCTTCATTCATCACAAATAGCTCATAATTCAGATCTCTTGGTAAATGAAAATAAAGAATTAAAACTCAAAGTTGAAAACTTAAACAAAATTTTGACTAACTTTACAAATGGAAAGAAAAATTTGGATAATTTGTTAGGTAGTCAAAGATGTGTTTTTGACAAAGTGGGTATTGGATATAAACTGAAAGTAAAAGAAAAACACTATAAAAAATTCTTCATTAATGAAAAATTCTTGAAAATTCCCATATGTGAATATTGTGGAAAATTAGGGCATAATCTTCATACATGTCCTATGAAAAATATGATTTGGGTAGTAAAAGGAACTACTCCTCTAAAAGCTAACCCTAGTAGATCCAAGAAAATTTGGGTACCAAAGAAATTTATTTGAAGTTGTCTTGTAGGTGTGCTTGATATCCAAATCTACCAAGGATAAGTGGTTTCTCAATAATGGATAATCAAGACATATGACGGATGAATAATTTCACAACTACTTCACCAAAAAAATGGAAGAAATGTCACTCTTGAGGATAATACAAAAAGGCAAAAGTTATTGATAAAATCGGTAACGTATCCTCTTTCATAATTGATAATGATGGTTTACTTGAATGCTAAAAGATATTTTGCTATATTCAAATTTGCCTTAAGAGGGAACATTGAATTGATATAGTTATGACAAGATACGTTGACATCAAATAAGTTTAAATTTATTATCCTTTTATTTGATTCAATTGTGTTAAATCTATATATACCTTAAGAATTGAATATAAAATGATTTTATCCATATCATGTTTATAAATTTTGTTCATTTTATATCTTTCTAGTTATATTATTTGTACATTAGATTATATGCCCAATCTTATGTATGTTTGCATATTTGTTCATGCATATATATATATAAAAAAAAAAAAAAAAAAAAAAAAGTTAAAAAAAAATCATAATTGAAAAAAAATTGAGCTCATTAAAAGGAAAGAAAATACAGAGAACAGAAAAACCATAAAGGAAAGCCACAAAGGAAAAGCCACTACATTTCCCACTACATTTGTTTGGGGATAGAGCGAGAAGCCAATTCCTTCACCTCAACAAGTAGCTTCTTGTACTGCTTCTGAAGCTCAACAGTGGTCTTGCTCTGCTCTGTGGACCAGGTTACTAAATCATCAGTATAAGAATCCATGAGCATCTTCAACCTTTTGTTCTCCTCCTTAAACTCCCCTACCTTCTTCTTATTCTCCTTAAGGAACCTTTACAAGATGGTAACTTGAGAATGTAGTGCTCTAACTTCATGATTCCTAACATGAAGACGATGTCCCATGTTAGAAACAAAGACAACACATTGAATTGTGAGTCCCATCGAGTCATTTATTATTTGAGTATCTGTCCTCCCAGCTAAAACCTTTCTATCCTCCAGAGTACAAAGACTCGTAGCTACTGCAGTTGCAGTTACACCATTCAGCATCACAGAATCAATTACTGTGATAGGGCCGTTAGGGGAAAGAAAGTAAGGACACCAAACTTCTGGCATTGCACTAGGTACATGCATTACACTAGGAGCATCATTCAAATCAATTGCTTCTTGAATGTTTAGAGAAGAAGAGGAAGCCATCTTAGAAAATCTTATGAGAGATTAAGTTAAAAGCTTGAGAGAGATGAAGTTAATCGAAAACCAGAGAGCATTAAATAAACTTCAAAAATTTTCTGTGTAAAGCTATCATCCAACTCTCGAGAGAAGTTTGTGTGATCAAGCTGTCATCCGACTTCTGAGAGTAGTCTATATGATCAAGCTGTCATTCGACTCCCGAGAGAAAAGCTTGTGCGATTCTCTGTCATTCGACTCCCAAGACAACTTTGTTGAGATTCGAGTCTTAACTTATACTGAAAAATGCATTGCCTCAAGAACCGATGCACTGACAAGTTTTAACTTATACGGAAAAACGCACTGCCTTAGGAATCGATGCGTCGACAAGTTTTAACTTATACTGAAAAATCGCTGACTCAAGTCTCGATGCGTCGACAAGATCATCTTTTTGAAAAAGCAGATATCAATTCAGAAATTATCGGTCTCTCTGGTGTGAGAGAGTGGATAAGCCAGACACATTGCGAAATAATTTGATTAAATCTGAACCATTCATTCACCCACGTGACACATAGCGAAATTTGAACCGTTCATTCACACGCGCATCTGTCCTATAAATCAGCTTCACCTCTCCATTGCATATTGCACCACTCAAATATTTCTCTCTCATTCTTCAAATTAAACTCTAAGAGGATGCAACATCATAAAGAGATTCATAAAATCAAATACTTGATCTTCTCAGATAGAAGCAAGATTATTATTGATCATGCTTCTCAGTTGAAGTAACTCTCTCATACACCCAGTAGATGAGAAGATCTTTGGCATACACTCTTAATATATCTTCCTCATCCAAATCGCTAGAAAAATTCCTCTCATACACTGTTAATACTCCTGCAACTTTGTATGACAGAAGAGAGAGTACCTAATATATGGGCATCATCCCATATCCTTTCCGAATTGCTTAAATCATCGACATTTTAGGCATATGACAAGGGACATCATATCCTTTCCTGAAGCATCTTCAACCGAACCTCCAATCACTCCTAGCAACTGGCATGGAAAATCTTACAACAATGATTAAAGAATACTGGCATGTAAATGCATTTGTATTCATTTTTTTATGCCAAATGGGAGAAATATATGATATTTTGGGGGAGAAATCAAGGAAAAGGAGAAATATGTTATATCAGTTGGCTGTTCTATGTTTGAACTAAATCAAGGAAAGAAGAAATGTTTTTTGTTTAATTTTGGTTGTTTAACATGTTTGAGTGATGATTGGAAATATTAAACATAATATTTGTTTTTCAATTTTCTGGATTTATTGCTTAAATAATAATTAAAATTGAAAAAGGGGTTAAAAATCAGAAAATGAGAAACTGCCAAGTACATCCAAGTGATTGGATGTCCCAACCTAGGCGACCCTGCCATGTGTCTAGGCGACTGAGTCAGGCAGAAACTCATTTAGGCTTGATCCAGTAAACTGGATCTACGATTTCACAACCACTTAAAACAGAGGCAGCCTTTCATTTTCTCTCACTTCTCTCATTTCGCTCGATTTTTCTATCTCTCTCTCCTAGGGTTTTGGCCAAAAATCCATTTTAAACGTATTCCAAACTCTCTATCATTCCCAATCACATTAAATCACGCTCAAAACTCTCACATTTCAAAAAACCCCAAATCAAAACCCTAACTCCTTGAATCCAAATGGCTCCAAAGAAATCCGTGAGTGAAGGACCAAGGAAAAGGCTAAAATCTAGGGCTCAAAGGGATGAATCTCCGTCAATGGACAACACCTTCCGTTCTTCCGATTATTCGATAAGATTTCATGACAACATCTCTCATAGAACGGTAATGTTTGGTAAAATTGTTGATTTCCCTTACTTTGCTAATCACCATATACATCTTAGAGAGATTTTTCAAGCTCAAGGATGGGAAAACTTCCTTTCTTTGCATCAAATTCAATACACCACTCTTGTTAAACACTTCTACACACACTTTGAATTCAAGGATCACAAAATCACCTCCTATGTGAAAGGTAATTCCATTTCACTAACCAAAGACACATTAGCCATAATTTTAGGAGTTCCTCGCACCACTATTCAACATTATACTATAGCTAGTTGGATGCAATTTGAAGGGTATAACCCTTTAGAGTCAATTAGGCAAATATGTGGTAATCCTAGCATTCAACAAGCTTATAGACCTAAACTTTCTGAGCTCACCTTAGAAAGCTGCATCATTCATCACATCATAACCCACAACATCCTTCCTAGGAGTGGTTCATACGAATACATCTCCTATCTCGACCTTTTCATAATGTGGTGCATTCTCAACAAGGTCAAAATTGATCTTGCATTCTATATTGGTTGGGACATGGACGTTTATGTCAAAAAGAAGAATGACACCCTCCCATATGGTCTCCATATCACTACTATTCTTAATCATTTTCGGAGTAAATTTAAGTGGTGAAAAAAAGACTCGAAAGGCGATTCAAACGAATGTTTATGGAGAAACTACCATGAAACAAATGAAGTATGAATTTAAGGATAACACTTGGGTTAAGAAGGATGCACAAGTGGTGGAAGAAGTGGATGAAGAAGCACAAATGGATGAAGCTGAAGCTCAAGGGAATGAAGGAGCAATGCATGAGGATCAAGAGCCTCCAACCGCACCTCCTACGGCTCCTAGCTCCTCTCATGTCAATGAGGACAACTTCCAACTTGTGTTTGGACGTTTGGACTCTTTGGCCACTAGCATGGGGAACCTCACTACGA
This sequence comes from Fagus crenata, assembly GCA_014362285.1. Classification (NCBI taxonomy): domain Eukaryota; kingdom Viridiplantae; phylum Streptophyta; class Magnoliopsida; order Fagales; family Fagaceae; genus Fagus; species Fagus crenata. The sequence continues at coordinate 67,222 of BKZX01029060.1, forward strand.
GCATGGAAAACTTGGGAAACCTTACAACCAACATGGATAACTTTTCAACTATGGCTACTCAAAGGTTTTCAACTTATGATGAGAACTTTGCTAGGTTAGCTCAAACCATGGAGGGCATCAATGAGCGCCTAAGGCAACATGGCATCTAGTTGTTAGTTTTTCATATTTGTTTTTGATGATGCCAAGGGGGAGAAAGATATGACATTTTAGTCATTGTGTATTTTGGTTGACATTGGTATTATGGTTGTTATTTGGCATTTTGGTTGTTATGACATTTTGATGTTATTTATGTTTGAACCAAATTCAAGGAAAGAAATATATGATATTGTGGTCATTTTGGTTGCTATCTGTTTATGTTATTTGCTAATCAAAGAGACAAATATATGACATTCGTCATTTTAGTTGTTATTGATTTTGGTTGATAATTGTGTTATGGTTGTACCAAATCAATGGAAAGAAATATTGAATGGTTGTTGGAAATGCGTGAACCAAAATTGAATACTTGGTTAATGCTAACAATAGATTATGATATCTTGCAATGATTGGTCATAATGCGCATATATATTGATTGCTTGATTATACTTAAATGACAAATTGATCTATGCATAAAGATAGGGGGAGATTTAAAAATCTCTAATACAAAGATATGCATTATCTTAGGGGGAGCTTTTCAAGAAAAGTTTTAAAATCATAATTCATATAAAAATATCATATCATATGTGTCATCATCAAAAAGAAGGAGATTGTTAGCCTCAAGGTTTCAATACCTATTAATTGGCTAATTAATCTAAGGACATTTATGTAATTTTGATGATAACAATAATGTTAAGATTTATTCATAATTGATATTTTTCATGTGAACTAATGATAATGTTGACTAGCTTATTAATTGGACAGACATGGTCAATGAAATATCAAGCAAATGCAAAGTCGACATAAGTACAAATTCATTGAAGATCAAGTCATCAAGACTCAAGACATAGGAATGAAGCTCAAGAATTATATTTCAAGATATATGAGAAGTAAGAGTTGAGTTTTTGTAAAGTTTATCAATATTTCATCTTTATGGCTCAAACTTTAAAAACCAACTCAAAATGATTTTCAAAAATAATCTTTTAGTCCAAAACTCATTTTATAAATAATATTTATAAGACTAATACATTTTCAAGAAAAATTAATCAAACCGCTCAAAAAGATAAAATTATGAAAGTTTGATTAATCAAAATGATTTTCAAAATAATCATTTAGTCCAAAATTCATTTGATAAATAAATATTTTTAGGACTTACATATTTTCAAAGAAAATTATTCAAACTGCTCAAAAGGATTAAAATATGAAAGTTTGATTAATTAAAAGAAAGCCAAAATTAGCCTAAGGTTGAAAACCTTAGATGCAGGCGACTAGATCCTTGATCTAGGCGACTAACTCTTGGCCTAGGTGAATGAAAAATCAACCCAAGAGTTTCTGTCCAATCCAAGCGACTAATGCATCAATCTAGGCGACTGGATATATTACAATTAATTTATAACAACTAGTTGCTTTCCATAACGGATAAAATTCAAAGATATTATTTTTTATTCAAATCCAGGCGACTGGATGTTTTTAATATTGGGATTACAATGGCTAATTGCTTTTCATAACGGATCAATTTCAAAAGTATTATTTTTATATAAAGATCTAGGCGACTGCTTTATGATCCAGGTGACTGGATTAATGTAATTTCAAATGAAAAGCAAGTCAGTCACCATAACGGGAAGAAATCAATTTTCTCTATAAATACCACTCATTCTGCATTTCTAAACAAGAGAACATAGAAGAGAAAATCTATAGAAAGAAAGAAAAACATTCTTTACATCAATCTATGATTTCTTCAAGCTTATATTTTCAAATCATTCAAAAATCATTGATTGAAAATCAAATTCTTCAAAATACTTTTTGAGCCATATTGATCAAATCCTTGATACATTATTAGTGTGAGCATATTGTATACTACTACTCTTTGAGAGAGTCATTCTTGTATACAACAAATCATTTGTTGAAAAGGTTTAATCTTCACTCGTAAGAAGATTGTGTGTAGTTACTCTTCACCATTTAAGGAAGATTTTGTAACTGTTTGATCTTCACCCGTAAGAACATTGGGAACGGTTTGATCTTCACCTGTAAGAAGATTGAGATCAGTTTGATCTTCACCTATAAGAAGATTGGGAATGGTTTGATCTTCACTCGAAAAAAGATTGTCGTTACTTTTCACCTGTAAGAAAGATTTGTAATGGTTTGATCTTCACCAGAAAGAAAATTGTCAAATAGTGAATTTGGGAATCCTCGGGAAGTGCTCTTGAAGCAAGGACGTAGTCGGGGAAGCCGAACCTCAATAACAATCATTGTGTTTGATTGTCTCTCTCTATCTCTTATATATTAAATTGCTTATATATACTTGTGCTTGATTTCATATCATATCTATATTGCAATTGAATTGTGATCTTACATTTGCTAAAATCAACATTTGCTATTTGAAGATAGTTTTTAATTCCGCATTTAAATTGAAAAGGTTTGCCTCAACCTAAATCACCCTCCCTCTTAGGTTGATATTTGGGTAACAGATTGTTTATGTGCAGCCAGGTATTATTGTTCAAAATTGTGCTTATGATGTTTGGATCAACTAGCTCATACATTCACATCGATGGTTGAAAACATATCGAGCCAAGCTGAGTACTAAAAAAGTTCAAAATTGAGATTGTAACATTTGTTAAAAAAACATCTCTTTATTTATAACCCAAATCAAATTATCCCGTATACTATGATGCGAGGAAAGGTATAGTTTGTGCGTTGGTTGGAACCATCCTAGCCATCCACTTCCTCTTGTGGATCACTTGTACGGGATATGGTGATCAACTATCTCAGACTTTCATTTTTAGGGTTTGTTCAAAAACAGATATGGTAAGCCAAAATGCTACATCTCGAGCACTTATCACTTCCATCATCCAAAGTCACACACACAAACACACATTCTTTATAAAATTTAATAAGTAAACAGAAGTTACCTAGTTTACTATATATATATATATATATATATATAAATATGTCTCTTATTATTTCAAGTACTATTGCTCTTCAAAGTTAGCAACCATCCCCAATATTTTCTATTTATTTATTTCAATTAAAATTGCTTTAATGTAGACACTATTTGTTTTTATTTATTTATTTTTTTTAATTACGAATTTTATGGAGAATTAGCCGACCTCACCATATGGAGGATTTGCTGACCTCACAAATATTTGGATGAATTTTGGCATCAATTTTGAATTTGAATGTTTACTATTACAATTTTTTTATATATATATTAATTTATGAAAAGAATGAACAAAAATAAATATCCTATCAATTTATCACCTTTTTTATTTTTATTTTTTTTATCATCCTACTTTTTATCATTCATAAAAAGATTGAGTGGCTTATACACTAAGATCAGGTCTCAAGTCTCAATCTCTGACTATATAAGTTTTTAATGATCACATTAGAAAAAATTCATAGAGCTTACAATGTACTAGATGCACCTTTTTTCTATTGAATAAAATTCTTTTGTACCATTGAGATTTACTTAATACTTTCAGTCGACCCCAAAATAATTTTCGGGCTCTGTCCCTATACACCAGAGTCCTTAAAAATACATAATTTAATACATTATAATGTAGAGATATTTTCATAAACTTATATATATATATATATTTAATTACCTAGATATATATGTTTGAACAAAACTAAATTTCCTAATTAATTAAGTTCATTATCCAGTTTTATCCAAACTAATTACTTAATTAATTATCCAACTTCTATAAATCAAAAGGGTGTGTTTGGTCCGAATTATGCCTTAATGATAAAGGATTTGGTTCGATCCAGCAATGGTAAATACTTAATTGATTTACTTATAATTTTACTGTTGAAATTAGTATCAAACAATCTCTAAGACAAACTTGGTAACAAATTCAATCTCGAGATAACAAGTTACTGTTTATACTCTAAAGATTCAAATAACTTCAAATTCAACAAGGCAGTAAATAGTTATAAACTGTAGAATCTTTATACTAAACAGTAATCGAGTACAAACACTTCGAACTAAACAAGAACAACAAAAAACTTACAAAAGGAAAAGTTTCCTGTTATTCTCACACACTTCTGGAACTCGAACTGCAATCACACTAAATGCACTCAAACACATTGAATTGCACTATTTTACACACTGAATTACACTCGAACACACTTAAATACACTTGAACACTCTTAAACACACTTTGAATCACAATTGAACTCTTGAACTCTGGAGAAATACGCAGGGTTGTAACTGTTTTCTTTTCTTCTATTTTTACCTTCCTCGAGCAGCAGTTTCTTCAATCGAGCAGTTATTTTCTTCATTTTGAATTTCAAATCATCAAGAGATCTAGTTTAATATCAAATAGCAACTTCCTTGGAGATGATAACACCTGTCATATGAGTTTCCAAATTATAAATAAACTATTACTTAGCAATTTTTTCAAGATTGAACTGCTTATAACTATTTTTAACTCAGTTTAAACATAACCTCGAGGTGAAACTAGGTCTTATCCTTTTGGGCTTTTATTCAAATAAAGTAACTTACCTTACTTAGGCCCAAACAGTAAATCTGGTCTTTTAAAAAAATAACTTAACTCGGCCCAATACTATTAATAGGCCTAAAAGTTATTTTTATGTGCAAACACATGCCCCCTGCACGTGAGTGGTATATGTAATATGCCACTATCGTGTATAACCGCCATTTTTCAAAATATAAACTATAAGTTCAAAAGTCTTTAGACTCTTAAACTCATTCATAGTGTTAGATTCTCGAACTCACTCAAAATTTCAAAAGCTCCACAAAAACTAACTCAAAGAACTTCAACCCTCAAATCCTCTGTTTCCATGGCGCAATCAAAGATTTCTGACTCTCCTTCTTCAAGTAGTGCTTCTACTACAGACGGAAAGGAAAAGGCTCGACAGATTATTACTCAATTGAATAGTAAGTCTGTTAACCCTAGCCTTTTCGTTCATTATGCTTCATATCTTGGGCAAAATTCTCTAGGATTTCGAATGACCTATTTGCTTTAGGTCCTATATTCATCAATCACTGTCCTTAAGAATTGGTTAATATATTTCCATATTCTGAAAATATTCAACCATTGTATCAACATAAAAATACCAAATGGGGTCCCTTTAATACTGAAATCAAATTCGAACCATGGCCCCTTCCAAAATCTGATTGGTTTACTTGGGTAGATAGAATGTATATAGGCTTGAAAGATAAATGGGAGTATTGCCATATTAGCTTCTAAAGCTCCCATTAAACCTGACATTCATTTGATTACTACTTTAATCAGTTTCTGGTCAACTACCTTGAACAATTTGTGTTTAGTGAGGGTTTCTTATCCCCTACTCTCATGGATGTTTCTGCCATGTTGAGTCTCCCAATTGAGGGTATTCCTATTCTTCATGAGATGAAATGTAAACAACTTTCTACAATTGAGATTGACACAAAAGGGACTGCTTTAGCATATACTCGATTTATGCAGACATGCAAAAAACCTTTTGATGAACCTATCACATTTGAAGAAGAAACTTGTTTCTATCTTTTTTGGCTATGCAAATTTTTAATCAATTCTTCCTCGAAGAGAATTGTCACCTATTATCTGTCTATAGCCATAGCTCTTGCCAGTAAACAAAAATTGGCTTTAGCTCCTTTTTTCCTACGCTTTGTATATAGGTCAATGTTTCTTTTTACTACTGAACCTAAGGACTCCATTGGTGGACCCTTATGGTTTATCCAACTCTGGGCTTATGCTTATTTTCCACAGCTTGCCCCAAAACCAAATCCTTCAGTTCTTGGCAGTGTTTCTTGCTATGCCCATCTTTTTGCTCTCGTTGCTTATGAACCTGACCATATCCCAACTTTTGATGATTGGTTTAACTTATTTTCTGATAAGGAAAGAGTTAGACCTGCTCCTCATTTCCTTCCTTTTGCTGAGGGAAAATTCACTTGTCCTGAAGTGTATCTTTTGAATCAAAGGGTGAATCCATTGTCCTCAAGCTTATGAGCTCATGTCCTTCAAACCAGGGATCTAGTTATTTTACAAAACAAGTCTTCTGGTGTTGAGGTATATAGTCCTCATTTCTTGGCAAGACAGTTTGGTTTGCTCCAATCTGTTCCAATTCCTCCTATTTTTATTGCCAATACTCCATGGCATCAAAGAAGTGTATGCACAAATGAGGATGTTAAAGTTATTGTAGTGGAAGGCCTTTCTAAAATTTTTGCTGCCAAAGTAAAGCCATTCATAATAGTTTCTGATGCCTTACCACTCTTCACTGGCTGGTGGGAAGCTCTAATGCTTAGCTTCAACCTCCCTGAAACATTGAAGCTTACAGTCTGGGAAGTATGCCCACATTGCTTGGCTTATGAGATTATTGGTAAGTTAATATGCTTTTATTTAAATTTCCTTTTCATAGAGATAGCATATCAATTAACTTTTCTTATTTGTAGGAGATGTAAACACTACCTCGAGTGAAGAAGATGAGACTGTAAATGCCAAACCTTTGCAAACAGTGCTTCCTTCTCCAAAAAGATCTACTCAAGTGAAGCAAAAAGTTGCTAAGAAAGCTACCAAAGCCAAAAAGCAACCAATTAGAACTGAGGTACTCTCAAATCTTTTATTTAGAATTACAAGTCTAGAATTATTTCTTTAATTCGAGTTAAACTTGTATTTATAATGAAACATGTAACACAGAAATCGACTCAAGGTAAAAGGAAGATAGTCCTCTCATCCTCTGAGTCTGAATCTGAAGAGCAATTACAAAGAAGGCCTAAACAATAGAAAGTAGAGAGAAAGGAAAAAGAAGTGTTAGAAAAAGAAGCACCAACTCAGACCAAGACCAGCCCTTGCACCCAAGTTCAAAAGAATGAGCAAAGGGATTGTGATCAAAGATTCTGCTGTGAAGACTTGGCTTCTACACTTGCAAAAGCCAACCAAGTCATTGCTTCCCAGAGAGAGAAGATCACAACTCTTTCCATTAAAGCTCATAAAGATGTTGTGTCCATTATAACCAAAGAAATTCCTATGAACTTAAGTTCTCATGAGAAAAAGCAGAAACTTGCAGCAGAAAAAGAAAAAGCTATTAAGATCAAACATGAACAATCTCTGCAAGTTGAAGCTGCTATGAAGGCCAAGAGGAAGGCCATTTAGGATGAAGAAGAGAAAAAGAGGCTTGAATTGGAAAGAAAACAAAAAGAAGAATTGGAAAGAAAACAAAAGTTGAGGTTAAGAGGAAGAAAAAGAAAAAGAAAAAATAAGAAAAGATGAAGAAGAAGGAGAAAAAGAAAAGAAATAGAACAAAAAGTTAAAGAAGAGAGAAAAGCTCAGCTGCAACAAGAGAAAGAAAAAGAAGAATCACAAAGGTTAGAGAGAGAAAGAAAAGAAAAAGAAGAAGAAATTTTGAAGAAAAGAAAAGAAGAAGAAATGGCTACCATAGGATCAGAGCCATTGATTGAGCATGAAGAGATAACTTCATCAGTTTCTTTTCTAGAAATTGATGAAGTCATTTTAAACCAACTCGAGCTTGAAGCTAATCTCTTAATAGTACCAACAGTGCCAACTATTGAGGAAAACAAGGAAGAAACAACCACCCTTGTCATATCAACAGTAAGTTTATCTGTTTCTTTGTAATTCATTAAATTTTAATCAGATTTACTGTTATTCATATTGTTATATTCTTTACAGCCTGAACTCGAGGTCATTGAGCAAACACTTGAAGATGTTGATCCATCCACTACATTAGTGCACGCAACACTAACTCCTGTAAGTTAATTTTCCATGAATGCTAGTTTATGACTTTCAAATTTCTAGTCTCTAACATAGCATTTTTGACATTTAGGATGCTAAGCCTTTAAGCCAGCAACCACTCTTGGACACTCAAATTGTAAAGGTGGGCATTGAAGACTTGAGTGAACTAGAAGTGGATCAATTATTAAAGAAGGCTTCATCTGTCCTAGAAGAAATGAAGAGTGCAAGCAAAGCTTCTACTTCATTAGCCTCTAAGACTCCTGTCTCACTAGTCTCACAAGGGATGAATGCTATTGTAGTTATGAGAAGCATACTCGAGCAGCCCTTGGAAAATCTGGTATATGATTCTAAATTAAGGAATAGATTTCAAGAGTCTCCAGACTTTTTACTAAGTTAGTCTAACCTCTTGACGGAGGATATGCTTGGTATGTTAGCTTTATTCTCAGAAAGCTTGGACTCTAAACTATTGCAAATAAGCATTGCTATAAGCAATGAGAAAGAGATCCAATCTATTCAAAAAGGATATGATGAGCAAATAACTACCAAGTCTGAATTCCAACAAGAGTTTGAACAGACTTTAAAGAAGTATGAAGACATAAAACAAGAGATTTCCAAGGTCAGAAAAGAACTTCAGAGGTCAGAAAATGTGAAAGACCTTACTCAAATGAAGTTACAAGACCTTTAGAAGAAGAAAGATAATATTATTGACTTGAGTACTGAACTTAGTCTCGAGGAAAAGATATCTTCTTTAACAACTAAGGTCTCGAGGTTGAGAAGGATTCCAGAGGTTGTTTGGAATAACCTTAGAAATAGCTTCAACAACTTTCAATTGTAAAAAACTTTGAATTTTTTGACTTTGTAACTCTGATAGTTGTTTTATACAAATGTAATTAGAAAGTGTAACTGTTGACCAGTGTTTTGGTCTTTATATGAATGAAAATCAGTACTTTTTGTCTTTTAATTCTATTTCATTCATACTTGGCTTGTACAATTTTAAGTACTTGCCATTAATTGCTCTTATATGTTCATCACTATTTACATGCATAAGTCTATATGCATTTCCTTCAAAAACCTCACTAACTAAATATGGTCCTTCCCAGTTTGGTGACCATTTACCCAAAAAATGATCCTTTGTTCTAGGTGGCAATATGACCTTCCAAACCATATCTCCCACAGAAAATGATCTTGGTTTTATTCTTTTATTGTAAGCAAATGCAACTTTCTTTTTCTGTATCATAATCGAATTTAAAGTTGCTATTTGTTGTTCATCTATGTCATCTAACTCAGCTAACATGGCACTTTCATAATCCACATGACTCAATTAGTTTTGTCTGGCAACTCTTAGTGATTTCACTATTATTTCTACAAGAATCATAGCATCATGACCATATACCAATGAATATAGTGTAGTATTAATACTTAACCTTTTAGAGGTCCTTTATGCCCAAAGAACTTCTGAAAGTAACTCATCCCAACAAGTAGGATTGTTATCAACTACTTTTCTTATATTGTTCTTGATAATTTTGTTGGTGGACTCAGCTTGTCCATTTGCTTAAGCATAATATGGTGTAGAATTACAAATTTTGATTCCATGGTTTTGAGCAAATGCTAATACTCTTGAACCATTGAGTGCTAATCCATTATCTACTGTTATTGTTTGTGGTAATCCAAATCTATGTATAATCATGTCTTTATAAAATTGGATTACTTCATGTTCAGTCACATTCTTATATGCTTTAGCCTCAATCCATTTTGTGAAATAATCTGTTGCAACTATCACAAAACTGTTTTTCTTTTCTGAAGTAGGCCTTACTTTCCCTATTAAATCTACTGCCCAACCTCTAAATGGCTAAGGCTTTATAATCGAACTTAATTCTGCTATTGGTATTCTAGGTATTGGTCCATGCCTTTGACATGATTCACAACCCTGAGCATACTCTATGCAATCTTTTAGAACTGATGGCCAAAAATATCCATACCTATGAATAAGCCGTCTCATTTTAACTCCAGAATGATGTGCACCACAAATACCCTCATGTACTTCTGCTAATACTTGTAAGGACTCATATTTGCTTACACATTTCAACACCAAAACTTCTGTACCTCTCTTATATAACACATCTTCTGGTTCTCCCGTTTACACATACTTCCTTGCTTTAAGTTTTAAAATGTTATCATTGCAACCATTTGGATTCCTTAAATATGAAACTATAGGTGCTCTCTAGTCATTTTCATCTAACTCGAGGTAAAACATGTCTGTTCCTAAGTTTCTGTTCAAAACAGAAAGTAAGGCCTTCGAAGTGATTTCACTTGACTTTTCATTATCTTCAGGGTTTATTCTATATCCAGAAGCATTTTGTGACATTCTATTGGCATCTACATTCTCTTCTCGAGGTATATGTTGAATTGGGCACTCAGTAAACAATTGCAGTAGTTGCTGTGCTGCTATCAGATATGGTGCTAATATGACATTTCCACATTTATATTCTCCTTTTATTTGTCTTACTACCAACTGTGAGTCTCCATATATTTGGACATTAAAAATTTTCATTTCCAGTAATAATTCTAGTCTAAAAATTAAGGCTTCATACTCAGTCTGATTATGTGAACACTGTTGGTCTAACCTTAATGCCATTGTGTTTTGATACCCAATGGTGATTCTAAAACCACTCCAATTCCTGCTCCTTGTTCTAATTTTGACCCATCAAAGAAAAATTTCCAAGGGGTCACTTCGAGAACTAGGGATTCATTGAAATCAGTCACATCTGTGCATGGATGATCTGCTAGAAAATCTACTAAGGCTTGTCCTTTGACTGCCTTTTGTGGTACATAAACTAAATTGAATTCAACTAAAGATAAACTCCATTTCCCAAGTTTATCACTTAAAATAGGTCTAGATAACATATATTTAACCACATTAGTTTGAGCAATAACACATACTACATATGCCAACATATAATGTCTTAACTTAAAAGCAGAAAAATACAAAGCTAAACATAACTTCTTTATAATAGAGTACTTGCATTCACATTCACTTAAAATTCTACTTAAATAAAATATTGCTTGCTTTTGGCCTTCACTTTTGTCTTGGGCCAATAAACTGCCAATTAACTCCTGAATTGCTGAGATGTACAACTTCAAAGGTTTCCATTGCTTTGGAGGAGTTAATACTGGTGGTGTAGCCAAATACTCTTTGATGGCTTCAAAGGCTTGTTGTTGATCCTGGCCCCCACACAAATTCTTCATTACTTTTTAACTTAAGTAATGGAGAAAATGCTTTTGTTTTACCTGCAACATTGGAAATAAACCTCCTCAAGAAATTGATTTGGCCCAATAATCTTTGCAACTTCTTCTTATTAGTTGGAGGTTTTGCTTGTATTATTGCTTTTGCTTTATTTTTGTCAATCTCAATTCCTCTATTATGAACCAGAAATCCAAGAAAGTTACCTACTTTTACTCCAAAAGCACATTTCAATGGATTCATTTTTAATTGATGTCTTCTCATTCTAAGAAAAGCTTTTTCTAAACATTCTATATGTTCTTCAAAAGTTTGAGATTTTACAACTACATCATCTATGTAAACCTCCATAAACTTATGCAGCATGTCATGAAAAATCAAATTCATTGCTCTCTGGTATGTTGCACCAGCATTTTTTAAACCAAATGGCATGACTATCCATTCAAATGTTCCAATCGAACCTGGACATCTAAATCTAGTCTTATGCACATCTTCTTTTGCTATGAAAATCTAATTATAACCAGAATGTCCATCCATCATAAACAAAATCTGATAACTTGCTACTCCATCTACAAGTAAATCAGCCATTGGCATTGGATATTCATCCTTAGGTGTTGCATTATTCAAATTCCTAAAGTCTACACATTCTTAAATTGCCATTTTTCTTCATCCTTAGGAACTATATTAGACAACCATTCTACAAATCTTGTAGGTCTAATAAAATTTGCAGCTAATAACCTTTCAATCTCTTCTTTGACCTTCAATATGATATATGGTGCCATCCTTCTTGGTGCTTGTTGATATGGCTCGAACCCTGCTTTGATTGGCAGTCTATGCTCCACCAATTTTCTGTTAAGTCCTGGTAATTCTGTATAAGACCATGCAAAGCAGTCTTTATATTTCTTCAACACTTCTAGTATCCTTGCAAACTCCTCTAGTCCCAAATGACCACTCATGAATGTAACTCGAGGTTCTTCTTTTGTACCAAGATTCACTTTTATCAAAGGATCCTAGTTTTCACTATTTGAATCTATCTTTACTGTTTTTAAGACACTGGTTTCTTGACCATTATTTGCCTGGTCCTTCTTTTCTTGTTTAATAACACATTCTTGAACATTATTTGTTTGGTCCTCATTATCTTGCTCATTAACACATTCTGCCAGAAAAGTATCTTGCATGAGTTTCTTTTCTGTCGCATAATTCACTAACTTGTTAATAGCTATTTCCATGGCTCTTTTATGTTCCTTGTTTGGTGTATTAATCATCATTCAATTCTTCAATTATGGACCCTTTTGCTCCTTCCAAATGAGTTTTTGGTGGTTCACTTGAGGTACTTGTTTCTCCCTCATCCAATAGATGTTCAATAGTAATTGGATCTATTGTCCTGTTGCTCAAACCTGCAAATTTAACAATGCTCATATTTTTATTATACAACATAGCATCTACATTGTTACAAACAGTAAAAGGCTTATCATCTGCCATTACTATTTCTATGCTATTGTTATCTTTCCAAAACATAATAACTTGGTGTAAAGAAGATGGTACCACCCAATTTGAGTGTATCCAATCTCTTCCCAATAATGCATTATATGCTGACTTTGTATTTACTACAAAGAAAGTTGTTGTGTTAACTTTACTTCCCACTTTTATTTTAATTGGGATTATTCCCTTGGTCAATGCTGGTTCTCCTATGAAACCATTAACAGTCATATTTGAGGGAGTTAAATCTTCCTCTGTTTTGGCTAATTTGCTAAGCATTTTATATGGAAAAATGTTTACTACTACACCATTATCTACTAACACCTTATTCACAGGTCTACCATTCATATAAGCTTTAATATAAAGAGGTTTAAGGTGTTGAGTCATCTGTTTTGATGGCTTCTCGAACAACATTTTACCTGCTTCAAAGCCTTCATTTTCTATAACCAAAAGTACTAGAGTTGCCCCCCTGAGCCTTCTGAATTTCACCTCGAGTTTCTTCCCTGTCCTCATTTTCTTCTAGTTCCAACCTTTCCAAGGACATAAACTCTCTTGGTAAAACATACACCATGTTGCAATCAATGATATTGGTGTTAGTCTCTTGGTCTTGATCATCTTCTTGCATATTTTCTGCCTGAGTACGTTCTTCTTTTCTTACTGCCCCAATAGATAAGGCAAACTTTTCACCATAATCATCTTCATCTTCTAGTAAATCCTTTTCTGCCTCTTCATTTGTGTCAATAGCATCTATTTTTTCTGCTTCAACCAAATCACTTTTAGCTGTTTTTGTCATTGCTTCTTCTGTTAATTTTTCTGATTTAGCCTAGTTCCTCTTTGGCTTTTTGCCAATGTAAACTCGAGTTGTCTCATATGGCTTTTCCTGCTTAATTTCCTTTTCCTCAACTGGTTTCTTTTCATCTCTGAGATATTCTGGCCTCAATGAAGGCCCAACAATCTCACTTCGAGGTTGATAATTGCCCTCTGCTGACTGTGCTGGTATATACCTACCAACATAGATATTCTTATCCTCTTTGACTGGCACTGATTCCTCACATTCCATATCATCTTGAGTAAAGGATGCAACATTGGTGTTCTTGGCTGAAGGTGCCTGTGAAGAACTACCTCCTTGCTGCATCTCTTTTTGCTTTGCTGCTTGATTCCTAATCCATCTTCTCCTCTGTCTCTTTATCATCTTGCTAAAATTAGGATTATACCCATACTTATAAACCTTTTGGTGAATAGGTTTCAAGTTTGGTGATCCTAAAGTTACCCACCTTCCTTTTTTTGCTATTGGAGGCTTAAATGTCCTGTTGCTCCTTGGGTCTTCAAACTGTTGATTATAATTCCTTGAATAATATTGTTCCCTTCTATATGGTCCCTAAGGTCCATTTGGTTCTCTTCTGTATGGTCCTTGAGGTCCATTTGGTTCTCTTCTGTATGGTCCTTGAGGTCCACTAGGTTCTCTCCTGTATGGTCCTTGTGGTCCAATAGGATTCTGAGCAAACCTACTTATTGGAATTCTGTTTTGTTCAATCCTCCTATTATGAGTCTCGAATTGGTTCTGAATTTGCTATCTGGCTTGATCTATTTTATTTGCTACCATTGCAAAAACTCGAGCCATTATATGGCCACACCTTTCACACAAACAATTATCTGTTTCAAGCTGTTATGACATGTTCACAAGTGGGGGCCTGACCAAGGCCTCTTTGTAAGTTGGTAGGTTACTACACCCTTGTAAAGGCCTTATCAAGGCTTCATCACCAGTTGTTGGTGTGTGAACATGAGTTGGAGGCCTAACTAAGGCTTCATTGTGGACTGCAGATGTATGGCAATCCTTTGCCATTGGCATCTTTCCTTGGTTGATCTGGATGTTCTGTCCTTGTATGTAAGTTCCTTTCTCCTTATCTGCTGCCTTCTTATTCAACTTAACTTGTTCCATTTCAGTTGTTAAGCTATTAATTCTCTTTCTCTGCAAAGATAAAGCTTGATACATGTTAATAAAAGTTTCTTCACTGCAATTTTCATCTTCTAACAGTGGATTCAAGCACATTGTAACCATATTAATATCAACCATTTTCAGGAAATGGCTCTGTATCTACTGCCATATTTTCCTTTGGTTTGTCTTGAAACTTCAAATTTTATTGTCAAACTTTTCTTGAATAATATTCCTAAAAGTTAAACAATTATTTGTGGAGTGTGTAAATGAACTATGCCATTTACAATGCTCTCTTCCTTGAAGTTCTTCCTTAGAAAATGTCTTATGCCTTGGGTCAGGCAAACTAATATACTTTGATTCCATAAGATATCAAACAACTCATCTACCCTATCCACATCAAAATGATATGTTCTGGCTAGAGCTGATGGTCTGTTTGAACCCTTAGCCTGCATGTTCTTTTTATAAGTAGTTTCAAGGACATAAGGTTTCTATCCTATGAATTCTGCTACATCTACCTCGAAGTTAGGGTCCTGGTAATAAGCCCCTATAAATGTATTTCTTCTTTGATTCTCTTCTCTTAATAACCCTTCATACCTAGTAGTTTTATCAGCTAAGTCAAACAAATCATAGAAGTTAACCCCTTCAAACTTCTTTCTTAACTCGAAGTTCAAACCATTAACAGCAAACCTTATATGTTCACTTTCTAGTAGTTGTGTTTGACATCTTAATCTAGTTCTTTTAAATCTCATGATAAACTGATCTGCAGTTTCTCCTAACTCTTGTTTAAGTCTGGTCAAATCTGCCATTGATATTCCTAAATCAGTTCTAGCAAAATGATTCAGAAACTTTTCCTCCATATCATTCCAAGTTTCAATTGAATGTGGAGGCAAAGAAGAATACCACTTAAATGCTTGCCCAGTTAATGAATTGGGAAACATTACAAGTTTTTCATTCCCATTGTTTGATAACTCTCCACATTGGATTGTAAACCTAGAGATGTGTTCATAGGTTGTTTTTTCATCATCTCTAGAAAATGTAGAGAAATCAGGAACTTTGTAATTCCTTGGTCTCTCAAATTCTCTTTCAACTCTATCTGGATAGGGTCTCCTACATGCAAGCCTTACAGCCCTTTGCAAATTTGGACCATAGGTTTGTTCTATCATATTCATGATATTATCTAAACCTATAGCATTATTTCCTATCTCTTGTCTAACATTTTGGTTGGGTTCCTCGAACTCATTCCTTTGTGGTTCTTGAAACCTATTCCTTTCATTTCTATCATTCCTTTCATTCCTGTCATTCCTAAAATTTCCATTTCTATCATTATCATGGAAATTATATCTTCCTCTTCTAACTTCATTTTCTACCCCTCTTGGAGGTCTATATGCTCCATCATTCCTTTGAGGTGCATTTCTGTGAAACTCAGTTCTAAAGGCATCCTCTACATAAGTTTCCTTATTAACCTCTACTCGAAGTTGTTCAAAATAAGGTTCTCCTACAGGGATTTCAACCCTTACTTCATCTCTATACATATTAAGGCCTGAATCAGGATAACCTGCTGGCCTTTCATTATTATAAGTCTGGCTTTGGTTTTCTGCAAAACTTTGTCCTACTTCGATGTTCCTAGTAACAGTGCCTACAACAGGTACTGTTGATCCTTGAACATTTCCTACATTGTTTACTCTACTTAAATTGGGATTTCCATCTCTTTCCCTCAAGTATGTCATCAATTCAGCCACTCCTGTATTCATCTGGGCAATATCACTACTGATTTTGTCCAACTTGTCTAATTTGTCTAACTTCTCATTCTGGGCTTGTATTCCCTTATCTAATTTATCCAAAACATTCAGTTTTTCCAACTTGTTGTTTTGAATCTTCATTTTTTCATCTAGATAGAATTTCCAACCCTCAACAGTTACTGATTGTTGTTGTAATTCTACTTCTTCACTAGAACTAGATACATCTCCTTGAATATCTACTCCTCTGCCTGTACTTCTCATTTTTCTAGTGCTTACCATGTACAAAACAAATGTCTCCCACTGTGGTCACCAATTTGTTTGAACAAAACTAAATTTCCTAATTAATTAAGTTCATTATCTGGTTTTATCCAAATTGATTACTTAATTAATTATCCAACTTTTGTAAATCAAAAGGGTGTGTTTGGTCCGAATTATGCCTTAATGATAAATGACTTGGTTCGATCTAGCAATGGTAAACACTTAATTGATTTACTTATAATTTTATTGTTGAAATTAGTATCAAACAATCTCTAAGACAAACTTGGTAACAAATTCAATCTCGAGATAATAAGTTACTGTTTATACTCTACAGATTCAAATAACTTCAAATTCAACAAGGCAGTAAATAGTTATAAACTATAGAATCTTTATATTAAACAGTAATTGAGTACAAACACTTCGAACTGAACAAGAACAACAGAAACTTACAAAAAGAGAAGTTTCCTGTTATTCTCACACATTTCTAGAACTCGAACTGCAAGATCTATGTATCACTTGAACTAGAATCACACTAAATGCACTCAAACACACTGAATTACACTATTTTACACACTGAATTACACTCGAGCGCACTTAAAAAACAAACTTAAACACACTTGAACACTGTTAAACACACTTTGAATCACAATTGAACTCTTGAATTATGGAGAAATACGCAGGGCGGTAACTGTTTTCTTTTCTTCTATTTATACCTTTCTCGAATAGCAGTTTCTTCAATTAAACAGTTATTTTCTTCATTTTGAATTTCAAATCATCAAGAGATCTGGTTTAATATCAAATAGAAACTTCCTTGGAGATGATAACACTTGTCATATGAGTTTCCAAATTATAAATAAACTGTTACTTAGCAGTTCTTTCAAGATCGAACTACTTATAACTGTTTTTAACTCAGTTTAAAACATAACCTCAAAGTGAAACTGGGTCTTATCCTTTTGGGCTTTTATTCAAATAAAGTAACTTACCTTACTTAGGCCCAAACAGTAAATCTGGTCTTTTAAAAAAATAACTTAACTCGGCCCAATACTATTAATAGGCCCAAAAGTTATTTTTATGTGCAAACAATATACCTAATGAAAACTTGTAAACTTAAGTATTGGGAAAAATATTGTATAATGTATTTTACTTAAAATTTTAACCCTCTCCAACAATTTTTAAGCTTGTCAATGCCAATAGAATCTAAACTAAAAGTTCTACTTAGCTTGTCAATAAGAATAGAAATTAAACTAAAAAATTATAAGGCAAATTACACTGACACCCTATTTTGTTAGTCTGCCCAAGACTTCTCAAAATAAGTAAATATCAAAATAAAAGAAATAATTAAAATAAAAAATTAGGGAAATAGTAGGATGGCGGGACAATCAAATGAGAGCGGCGGGCAAATATTTGTTTGTCCCGCCAATCAAATTTGGGCAAAAAATAAGTTAAAAAAAAAGAAAGAAAAGAAAAAGACTGACATCTATCACACATTGAAACACTCCATAACTACTCCTACTCTATCACATACCTTTAACCTTTTTAATTCAAAACCCATCATCAATTATTACTCAAACCACTCCTCCACGGATTGAGATCGCGCACAGCAGCAATTGTTTTCAAGTGAACCGTTGGACTTAATCAATGGTTTGAATGGTTGATGATATGGATATTTTACACCTTTTTCCCCAAGTACAGAAGGACGACCTTCCAGCATCTGAAGAAGGACGACCTTCCAAATACCAAGATGAATGACGACCATCTCTGATGTATAACCAACAGCTCCAATAGTCCAAAACTCAATCCTTATCCATTACGGGAATCCCGCAAGACAGCTCACCGAGCTGATTCACCACCTGCAACAGGTGTCTTCCACGAATCTAGGGGACCAAGCCCATGCACGTCGCACTGCACTACCAACCCGACGAGTACCGGCCTTCCAAGTGAAGGGCTGTTAATGCACCACATGTCTTCAGATCCAACGATCCCTGGAAGGCCACGTGCCATAAACAGAAGGTATATAAAGCCTTTTCTCTCTCCTTTCCTCAGGTATGAACAGTACAATTTTAATACAGAATTAAGCTCTCGAGTTTTCTTTGCCAACTAGTATTGACAAAGGCATCGGAGCCCCCTAGGCCGGCCCCAAACCGGTGCCTTTTCCGATCAGTTTCTTTGTCTTGCAGGTCTTCCATCCCCAAGCTCGACTGACTGCAGTCACTGATTTTACAGCAACATCAGTTGGCGCCATCTGTGGGAAACGCGTTTCAGCTTTCACCACACCTATATGAAAGGACTGCATGGTCAGGACGCGATCAACGGAAGTTAATGCACAGTTGCTCTCTTCCAGTAGTCAATCTCCAGAAATGGCTGCGATGGAGAAGCAAGTGCGAGACCTCACGGCCAACCTTCAAGAGCTCACCCGGCAAAACCAGACCCTCAACCAAAAACTCCAGCAGCATGAAACTGAAAAGGAGAAGCAAAGGGACAAAGGGAAGAGCAAGGAGAGAGGCGACGCCGAGTCTCGACAAGAGCAACAACAGGAGCAACAACAAGAACACCGCCAAGAACAGGAAGACGAGACAAAGGGTGAACACACAAGAATGCCCTATGAAGAATCGACGGCAAAATGGGAACAAGAAATAAAGGCGATGAAGGCGCAATTGGGAGAAATGAAAGATGAATTTAAAGGAAGGGCGACCAAAAACCTGGACACCCTCGTACACAGAACGGACTCCCCATTCACGGAAAAGGTAATTTCTTTTCCCCTTCCATCAAAGTTTCGAATGCCTTCCTTAGAAAATTTTGATGGTACCAAGGATCCCCTCGACCATTTGGAGTCTTTTAAGACCATGATGTGTCTTCAAGGGGTTCCGGATGAGATCATGTGCCGTGCCTTCCCAACCACACTCAAGGGACCAGCTAGAATATGGTTTAAGAAACTGATACCCGGGTCTGTGGGATCCTTCGCTCAGCTAAGCCATTCATTCTTCAATCACTTTATTGGTGGACAACGGTGTGGAAGACCTACCACGCACCTTTTAAATGTCTGACAGAGAGAGGGCGAAACCTTGAGGTCTTATCTCACCAGCTTCAACAAAGAGACTTTATTGGTGGATGAGGCAGATGACAAAGTGGTTCTGGCAGCATTCATTTCCGGCCTCCAATCAGGAGATTTTTTGTTCTCAGTTTACAAGGATCCCCCTACCTCCATGTTAGAAATGATGTACGAGGCCCAACGATATATGAATGGAGAAGACGCCCTTCAAGCCCGAGATGCGGGAAAGAAAAGAAGAAATGACTATGTCGACCGTCCAAATGAGACTCTTGAGTCGAAGCCAAAAATGCAAAGTAATCAAGGCAAGAAATGAGAAGACAGGAATAGAAGGGGATCAAACGAGAGGTTCAACCATTTCACCCCACTAAACGCCCCTGTGGATCGCATATTCATGCAGATCAAAGACGACCCGGCCTTGAGATGACCCGGAAAACTGCTCACAAACCCCGATAGAAGGGCAAAAGACAAATATTGCCGTTTTCATAGGGATCATGGTCATAATACAGAAGATTGTTACGACCTAAAACGGCAGATCGAAGAATTGATTAAACAAGGAAAACTTCAGTGATTCGTTGAGAGGGATCAAAGAGAAGGTCGTCCACCACAAGCACGACCCCAAAGACCTCCAGTGGAAGACCGTCCCAGGCCCCCAATGGGAGAAATCCACATGATAAATGGTGGAATGGCAGCAGGAGGGACCTCTCGTTCCTCAAGAAAGGCTTATGCTCGCCAGATACATAATGTGTTGGTAACACAGAAGGCCAACAAAACTCCCAGACTAGAAGACCTTCCAATTACTTTCACTGAAGAAGACGCTAGGAAGGTCGTTCACCCTCATGATGACGCCCTGGTCGTCACTCTGGAAATCGCAGGTTATTCGACAAGACGCGTCTTGATCGATAATGACAGTTCGGCGGATATCATTTATTTGACGGCCTTCCAACAAATGAGAATCGGCAAGGATCAATTACGACCCATTGAAACTCCACTGGTTGGTTTCGCAGGAACCAATGTTTACCCACTATGAATAATTTCTCTTCAAATCATAGCCGGCACCTACCCAAAACAAGCAACAAAAAGGGTTGAGTTCCTCGTGGTGGATTGCCCATCAGCCTATAATGTGATAATTGGACGCCCTACTCTGAACCGCCTCCGAGCCGTCACCTCAACTTACCACCTTTTGGTTCGTTTTCCAACAGAGCATGGTATAGGTGAGATGAAGGGAGACCAGGCCATGGCAAGGGAGTTCTATTTAACTTCTGTAAATACAGACCAGGTCCACCAGACGTTGATTATAGAAGAGCGACGGAACTTCGCTGAACCAACAGAAAAATTGGAAGAAATCACACTGACGGAAGGCAATGAGAAAAGAAAGACCAGAATAGGGACCACCATGCCAGCAGAAATACGAGGCTCGATAGTGCAATTCTTGAGGGAAAATGCGGATGTCTTCGCCTGGAGTCATGAAGACATGCCAGGTATTAGCACCGAAGTGATGGTCCACAAGCTAAATGTCAACCCTTCTATGCATCCCATCAAACAAAAGAGACAAGTCTTCGCCCCCGAAAGGAATGCAGCCGTCATGGCGGAGGTAGATAAGTTGTTGACGGCAGGCTTCATCAGGGAGGTCTATTACCCTGAATGGCTGGCTAACGTCGTCATGGTCAAAAAGCCCAACGGAAAGTGGCGGATGTGTGTCGACTTCACAGACTTGAACAAGGCTTGTCCCAAGGATGGTTATCCCCTTCCAAGAATCGATCAACTAGTAGATTCCACGGCTGGACATAAGCTACTTAGTTTTATGGATGCCTTCTCTGGCTATAACCAGATTCGGATGGAAGAGGAAGATCAAGAGAAGACGGCCTTCATCACAAGCCGCGGTCTTTTTTGCTACAAGGTAATGCCTTTCGGTCTTAAAAATGCCGGGGTCACTTACCAGCGACTGGTGAACAAGATGTTCCACGATCAAATAGGAAGAAATGTGGAGGTTTATGTGGATGACATGCTAGTCAAAAGCAAGGAAAATGAAGACCACCTCACAGATTTGAAAGAGACCTTCCAGGCCCTGAGGACCTACAACATGAAGTTGAACCCAGAAAAGTGTGTCTTTGGTGTATCCTCGGGTAAATTCCTCGGATTCATGGTATCTCAACGCGGGATAGAGGCCAATCCTGACAAAATCAAGGCCATCCTAGAAATGAGCCCCCCGACGACCGTCAAGGAGGTTCAAAGCCTGACAGGAAAAGCTGCCGCCCTGAATAGGCTTGTTTCCAGATCCACGGATAAATGCCTCCCATTCTTCAAGATCCTCCGGAAGGCCTTCCAGTGGACAGAAGAATGCCAACGTGCTTTTGAGGAACTGAAGGTATATTTGTCTTCTCCACCACTTCTCAGCCCCTCAAAAACAGGCGAAGAGTTATATCTATACCTGGCCGTCTCATCATCTGCGGTCAGTTCGGCACT
Organism: Fagus crenata; assembly: GCA_014362285.1. Taxonomy (NCBI): domain Eukaryota; kingdom Viridiplantae; phylum Streptophyta; class Magnoliopsida; order Fagales; family Fagaceae; genus Fagus; species Fagus crenata. The sequence goes on from BKZX01029060.1 coordinate 89,225, forward strand.
TATCCGCGAAGAAGAGCGTGTCCAGAAGCCTGTGTACTACACAAGCAGAGCTTTGAAGGGAGCCGAGGAAAGATATTCCAATATGGAGAAACTGGCTTTTGCCTTGCTGATCGCATCAAGGAAACTCAGGCCATATTTCCAGGCCCACTCAATAGTGTTGTTGACTGATTACCCCCTCCAGAAGGCCATGAACAAACCTGATGCGGCTGGAAGACAGATTCAATGGTCCATTGAAATGAGCGAGTTTGACATTGACTACCGGCCTCGCACTGCGATAAAAGCACAAGCCCTGGCAGACTTCATCGCGGAATTCACACACCCATGGGAAGAAGAAGGTGAACCAGAACAGCTCGAGATCTGGACAGTGAACATTGATGGCTCGTCCACCAAAGAAATGGGTGGAGCAGGAATCATCCTCGTCTCACTAGAGAAGGATAAATTCGAGTATGCCATTCAACTACGCTTCCGTGCCACGAATAACAAGGCAGAATATGAAGCCCTTCTAGCCGGGCTGAAACTATCAAAGAAGATGGGAGTTAAGAATCTGACCGTCAAAAGCGATTCCCAGTTGGTCATAGGACAAATAAAAAGAGAATACAAAGCCAGGGAAGACAGGATGAAAAAATACTTGACGGTCGTCCAGACCTTACTCCCACACTTTAAGAAAGTGGAATTCGTCCAAATCCCAAGGGAGGAAAATGTAGATGCCGACCGTCTAGCCAGATTAGCATCCTCAGGAGAAGAGTGCGACGGCTTCCTTGAAATACAAGGACGACGTCCATTGAAGAAGAAACAGTGAATGCCATCAAGGACAATGTCTCGTGGATGTCACCCATAGTCCATTACTTAAAGGAAGGGAGGTTGCCCACAGATAAGATGGAAGCACGCA
>BKZX01029060.1:90123-164137 GCA_014362285.1 Fagus crenata
CGTGGTGCATGTTATGAAAGAAGGTCGTCCAGAAGACGCCTTCCTTCTAAATTTATCAAGTTAGACACCTACGTGGTGCATGTTATGAAAGAAGGTCGATCAGAAGACGCCTTCCTTCCAAATTTATCAAGTTAGACACCCACGTGGTGCATGTTATCAAAGAAGGTCGTCCAGACACCTTCCTTCCAAACTTATCAAGTTAGACACCCACATGGTGCACGTTACGAAAGAAGGTCGTCCAGAAGAAACTTCCTTCCAAACTTATCAATTTAAGCATCCACGTGGTGTAGTTCATGAAAGAAGGTCGTCTAGAAGACTCCTTCCAAACTTATCAATTTAAGCATCCAAGTAGTGCCGCGTGTGACGGAAGGTCGTCAAGAAGACTTCTCTCGAGTTTATCAAAATTAAACAGTGTAAGAAGAATAACTCAAGGACAAAACCACAAAAGCAACTAACATATAAGTAATCGTCGAGTCACACCCCTTCCACAAGGAGTAAACATAACTCGCGTCACGAAGTTTTTGACTACAAAAGCTTAAGTCACACCCCTTCCATAAGGAGTAAACATGACTTCAGTCGAGAGGTTTTTGTCTACAAAAGCATGGGTCACACCCCTTCCAGAAGGAGTAAACATGACCCCAGTCAGTACAACATTGTTTATCAAAAGAAAAGCCAACATGGCAGCGTTTGCAAAATAAGTGTATCTACGAAGATATAGTTACTTAAACTAAGGCATAGAGCCTACTAAACTTCATCACCAACTGGCGGAGGATCAATCTGGTTGTCCACAGAAACAGCCTGGCCACCAACAGGACCAACCGCCGAGTCATCTCCTTGAGGGCCTTCTGGGGTACTGGAAGGGACGTCAGACGGGGTAGCCACGCGCTCCTTCGACTGAACCACATATTCTCCCTCTTCATCCTCACTACCTTCCTCCACGGCCGTTGTCTCCTCATCATCAAAAATCTTTACGATAGACCAATCCTGAACACCCCCAAAGGCAAGAGCGGCCCTCTTCCTGAAATGTTCAAAACTGGCAACATAGTAGCGACGGGTAGCCTCTTGGAAATCTTCAGAAGTCTTGTAATCTATGACGGCCATCTCCTTTGCATCTGATATCTCTCCTTGAAGAGCCTCAGTCTTGTGCAACAACTCGTCATGGCCCGTCTCCAAAGCAGAAATGAGCTCGTCCTTCCTCTTGACGTCGGCTTCCAGCTGCTTTATCTGGCTCCTCAAACTCCCCTTCTCGGCCTTAAGGCCCTCTGCCGCCTTCTTGTGAGCTTGAGCCTGAGCCGTAGCCTCTTCTAGATTCGCTTTGAGCTTCGCCAGCTTACCCCTTGACGAACGTAGTCTATTGCCCAATACAAACGTGGCCTGCAGCCTGGACGATGAGAAAAGATGTCAAAAAAAATATATATTCTTATAAATAATCAAGAAGAGAGATAACGAAGGGAGAAACGACCTTCAATGAGTCTTGAATTGACATACGAAGAAGGTCCATATCGTCAACCAAGTCATACACTTCCAGGTCAACCTTCTCATATAACTTAGCCACCTTGTCCATTGCCCTGGACGAACTGTTATAAATGGTAGGGACGACATCGCCAGGAACCACCCCCTTCCTTTCAATGCAACGGAAGAAGGGGGAACTTCGTGATACACGTGGACTTTTTCAGGCGTCTTGACCTTAGCAGAGGGAAGTGGCTTATCTTGGTGACCACCCTTCTTGGAGCTTTGTCCTTTTTCAACAACAACCTTCTTCCCAGACTTTGCCTTTTTGTAAAAGAGTGCACTGGCGTCTGGAAGGTCTTCCAAATTTTGTGCCACCTCCCTCAAGCGTTTACGCTCTGCCCTGGTCGTCATTCCTGCAAACATGGAAGGAAGTCAAACAAGAACCAGGCAAAGAAAAATACAAACATTTCAGAAGGAAGTCACTCACTCTGTTGGTAAGCTTTGATCGCTTTCTTCACCTCAGGACTGGGCTCAGGACCCAACGACCACTCAGCTAAAGTAAATGGTGAGAGAAAGTCGACTAGTCTCACTAGCTTTTCCTTCTGATACTCTGCAACCCTCAAAAAACGTTCTCTTAAACGGGTGGACAGAGATGGGCGGCGGAAAGCTGCAAAAAGAAGATAGATGAAATAAATACCTGGACGACCGTCAAAATAAAAATGAAAGCAGGACAAGACGTAAGGCGTCAAGATTGCACCAGCTGCTAAAGGAATCCCCCAAGTACGACGAATGCCGCAGGGGTCTTCACCTACCGCCTCGTCAGGAGAAAACTCCCAACTATCACCACATAAAAAGAAAAACTTGGGTTTCCAGCTTCGGTTAGAGTTTGGAAGGCTAGGAATAAGTCTTGAGGATCCTTTGTGACATGTAAATGCCCAAATTTCGGGTGAAGCAAGTATATAGGCCAATTTAAAAAGAAAGAGGAACTCGTCGACCGTCAACTCATATTCCCCGTCACTGGCCATCTTCCAGAGAACTTGAAGGCCTATAGTAGTGCGCCAGGCATTCAGATTTAACTGACTAGGGGCTAATCCTAGACGATGAAGAAGTTCCCTCTCAAAGGGTCTGAAAGGTAATCTCAACCCAGCCGCTAGGTTATCTTCATAAAGGACGACGTCCTCCCCGTTGGACGAGCACGCCCACTCGCCCTTGTCAGGTAACCGAAGCACTATGTCTTCCGAAATTTGGTACCGTGTTCTTAACCTTTTGATATCCTTGTCTACAAACTTGGAAGACACCCCTTCAGCAACAAAGGATTTGTTTGGGTCCAGACCCAAAACGGGTAAAATGGCCTCCTAAGATGAGGAATCTGACGTGGACAACTCTACGGTCTCGGAAGACCGTCCATGACTACCAGAGTACTCAGATCCAGACACCGACCCCCTCTCACCCGAGGACGATGACTCCGAAGAGTCATTCACACTCGAAGACATCAAAAACCCAACACGACGGTTCTGCAAGCAATGCAGCACTCAACCTCGCCGCGAGACCTACCGGAATAAAAATAAAAGAAACCCCTTTTTCTTACTCCCCGACTACACGAAAGAAAAACTAAAATGCTAGAAATACAGGAAAGAAAAAGAAAACGGGAAAAGGGAAGAAGTCGACTTACCAAAAAAGAAGAAAGTTGCCAATATAGAAGCCCCCGAAGAAAGCCACCGAATCGAGCGCCACCAAAATGGCAAAACCTCCAGCAAGCACGGTGAGAGAGTGTGAAAAAAATGCCAACTTTTTTGAAAGAGGGGGAAAAATGACGAAATAAATGGGCAGGTTTGGCATTAAAAGGGACGGTTGGCATTGATACGTGCGTCCAGCCCCAAGCCAACATGTGTCAGTGCAAATCGGAAACCATCCCACCTCTTTATGGCCACTACGCCCGAAACAAAGGGAGCAAGAAAATTACGTCCATGACCCTGACCCTTCATATTCCGAAGGTCCTCTAGCTAGACAACCACGGAATAGGGGGCAACTGATATGGATATTTTACACCTTTTTTCCCAAGTACAGAAGGACGACCTTCCAGCATCTGAAGAAGGACGACCTTCCAAATACCAAGGTGAATGACGACCATCTCTGATGTATAACCAACAGCTCCAATAGTCCAAAACTCAATCCTTATCCATTACGGGAATCCCGCAAGACAGCTCACTGAGCTGATTCACCACCTGCAACAGGTGTCTTCCACGAATCTAGGGGACCAAGCCCATGCACGTCGCACAGCACTACCAACCCGACGAGTACCGGCCTTCCAAGTGAAGGGCTGTTAATGCACCACATGTCTTCAGATCCAACGATCCCTGGAAGGCCACGTGCCATAAACAGAAGGTATATAAAGCCTTTTCTCTCTCCTCTCCTCAGGTATGAACAGTACAATTTTAATACAGAATTAAGCTCTCGAGTTTTCTCTGCCAACTAGTACTGACAAAGGCATCGGAGCCCCTTAGGCCAGCCCCAAACCGGTGCCTTTTTCGATCAGTTTCTTTGTCTTGCAGGTCTTCCATCCCCAAGTTCGACTGACTGCAGTCACTGATTTTACAGCAACATCAGTTGACACATCCTCAAGTTTGAGATTCATTTTTTATCATCCTCATACAATTTTACCTTCCCCTCCATTTAATATTTGAACCCCACGTCTCTCCTTATTGAACCAAGATCAGTTTGAGATAAGCAGAATCAAAGCACACGGCAGAGAAGCAGCATCAACACCACACGACATTTATTGAAGAGATTGAAAACTCATAAGAGTTTGACAATGTTTGGGTTTCCTATTGTAATTACAATTCCTATACAGAACATCACCACAAAGCTCCTAGTAAATTACAGGAAGCAAAACAATTCTATTGAAACCTTTTTACTCCTCCCTCACTTTTTCAATGAAAAACAATCTTTTACAGTCTATAATCTCATGTGGGTTGTCCTTGGAACAAGCCATTTTAGCTTCCACGAAGCTCTCAGACCCATATCAAAAACTTAATTATTAGTCATCCAGTGTTGCTTTTGGCTGCTTTTGGTCAAGCTGTCCTCTCGTCAAAGAAAACACAAGCCTTAAGAAAGAAAAATGGAGAAAGCTTCAGCGACAAAAAGAGAAGCATCCCTCGACCTCGTCAACGGTGACAAGCTATCACCGACTAGCCCCTCCCTCCGGGAAGTGCATCATCATCATCAGAAGGAAAAGGTCACCAAAAACTTTAGGTGGTCACAACCTATGGAAAATATGTTACTTGAGATACTTGCTGACGAGGCTATTCAAGGAAATAAGCCATCCAACACCTTTAAACCTTCATCGGTGTGAGAGGAACTCTAGACTAGTCACTTGTAATTCTTTAACAGAAATGCTAGACATTTGTTCTTTTTGGATTTAATCTTTTGGTTGTTCTCTTTTTGTATTATGACTTGAAATTTATGGTTGGCAGTTGGTGTATCCATTGTAATTGGTGTATATTTTGTAAAGATTATAATTATCTTTGACTAGAACTTTTTTGTGTGCTAAAGGATGAACTTATTGTGGATGAAAATTGAAATATCAATTATTCTATATGATATTATTGTATACTAGCAATACGATAGGTTGACATTAGAATTAAAAAAAAAAAAATGAAAATAATTTTGTTTTGGATGAGGCTTGTATAATGAATTTTTATTTTAGAATTGTACATTTCAATTGATGCTTTAATAATGACTTCCTAAACTTTGTCCATATACATATATAAGTAATAAGAATTTGTATTAAAACGAAAAAGGACCTCTAGGTGCATAAAGGATGCACATTAAGGTCAATAAGATTACAATGAAGAAGAAAAGAACTAAGTAGCAGCTAAAGAAACTACAAAATCAGTAACAATAGTAGTAGTTCTCAAACCCAAGCTCCAAGACCAATCAAATAGCTCACTTACAAAAGCACCCATTGGTTGATCCAAAGAGCTAGTTTTGTCCTAAAAAATCCAACTATTACGTTCTTTCTAAATTGTCCACATTTTATGAATAGACTTGAATATTCATACTAATTTCCAGAAAGTGTGGACAATATTGTCCACACGTAAATAAAATTGTCCACATTTTCTGGGTATACTCGAATGTTAATGCGTAGACTCGAATGTTCATACTATTTTCCAGAAAGTGTGAAAAATATTGTCCATACTTAAATATAATTGTCCACACTTTCTGGGTTAGCTTGAATGTTCATGTGTAAACTCAAATGTTCATACTATTTTCCAAAAAGTGTGGACAATATTTTCCATACTTAAATATAATTGACCATACTTTTTGGGTTGACTTGAATGTTCATGCGTAAACTCAAATGTTCATACTATTTTCTAAAATGTGTGGACAATATTGTCCATACTTAAATATAATTGTCCATACTTTTTGGGTAGACTTGAATGTTGATGTGTAGACTCAAATGTTCATACTATTTTCCAAAAAGTGTGGACATTATTGTCCATAATTTCATGTTTTTGTCCACGTTTGGACATTTTTTTTTTTTTTGGCTAAATTATGAACATTTGATCATGTTCATACTAATTGGTCATTTTTCCTGGCATCTATTCAGTAAGTTCAAATATAATTGTCCACAATTTTTGCAAAATAATATTATGGTTCCATCTTTGTAAGAATTTTATTATTTTTTATCTCAACCAAACAAAATCACTTCAAAAAAAAAAAAAAAACCAATTTTTATTATTTCCAATGTCAACCAAAATCACTCAAACCCTCACAAATATTAAACCCAACACGTTTTAGTCCCAAATACAATCAAACTTACAACTTCATACATCAAATTCTCTATTTGTGAAACCATTCCCGAACCCAAAAAAATCAACTCTTTCAAACATCAAACCCACATCCACACCTTTAAACATCAAGCCATGCTTTCATGAGAAGAGAGCTTCAGAGGAGCAAAACTTCAATGGAGGAGAGAGCTTTAGGGGAGAGAGAGTTTTTGTTGCTGTGAATGGAGAGAGTGAAAGTTTGACTCAAATAGGTGTTTGGATACAAGGATAATTAATCTTGGAATAACTAATTGGGAATGAGAGTACTTTGTCTTTAATGGTGGTGTGAAAGAATGGTTTGATATCGTGGTGTCAAAGAATCATTTCCCATGGGTGTTGCTAAATACACACCATGGATGTGGCTAGTTCTAATTGGAAGACATAAGAGATGGGTCCCATGTGTCCCACAAAGAAAAAAAACAACCAACTTAACCAAGAATTGAGTTAAACTTGTCATCAAACAATGTGAAAAACATGCATATGAGCTTAGAAACACTAGATAAAAAATTTCTTAGCTTTCTCCTTCTCCCTACAAACTCTGGAAAACACAGCTCAACTCCGGAAAGTATAGCATAACTCCGGAAAAAATACAGCACTGAGAAAAGAGCCCCATTTCTGAAAAGCTTGGATTTTTTAAGCTTTGTAATTACATTATTTATTACCAAGATTGATTAAATAATTATCCTTAAACATAGACACCATTATCCTCAAACAGCCTTGCTACCATTTTTGTAGAAGTTGGAGCTTTGAGTTATGGGTTCCATATGCTGGAGCAGAGACCACCATTCCACGGGTTGAGTTTGAGTTTTGGAGCAAAAAAATGCATTTCACTTGAGTTTTGAGAGTAGAACTTTAATTTTAAGTGATTTTGATTGAGATTGGAAATAATAAAATTTTGGTTTTTTATTTTTTATTTTATTATTATTATAATTTTGAAGTGATTTTGATTGAGATAAAAAAAATAATAAAATTGTTTTAAAGATGGAACCATAGTATTATTTTTCACAAATTGTCAACATACTATATAAATTATGGAAGATTATGTTTGAACATGTTGAATCGATGTCAAGAAATATCAACAATTAGTATGAACAAGTTTAAATGTTCATATTAATTTCCAGAAAATGTAGACAATTTCATTAAAGTGTGGACAATATTATCCACACTTTATGGAAATTGGTATGAACATTCGAGTCTACCCTGGAAAGTAGTATGAACATTCGAGTTTACCCAAAAAATGTATATAATTTCATTTAAGAGTGAACAATATTGTCCGCACTTTATGGAAATTAGTTTGAACATATTAAGTCTACCCAGAAGATGTGGATAATTTCGTTTTAAGTTTAGACAATATTGTCCACACTTTCTAGAAATTAGTATGAACATTTGAATTTACTTAGAAATTGTAGACAATTTCATTTAATTGGGGACAATTGTATTAATTCACATTTGATGAAATTAAAAATATAAGCTTTGAGATCATGCATTTTGTGAATGATAGGATTTTTTTTTTAAGATGCAATTCTACATGTTCTATTTGTGTACACACAGTTTAAAAAGTTATATCAAGACATCAATTGAAATGTACAATTCTAAAGAAAAATCATTATACAATCCTCATCCAAAATAGAATTATTTTCATGTTTTTTTAAAAATTCTAATGCCAACCTCTAATTTTTATAGTATACAATAATATCATATGGAATAATTACCATTTAAATTTCCATCCACAATAGGTTCATGACCATTGCATTTACGGGAATGCTAGATAATCAAAAGTTACAAAGAGAAAAATATAGAAACATTAAATACATCGTATGGTTATAGAAAATCTAGCTAATTTTCAAACATTAAATACATATGTTTTATGTACAACTCGTAAAGAACAAACATCATAGGACCGTATGTTGATACCCCATTTTGCAACAATTAATTTTACTTTTTTACACTTTAGTAAATAAAGGGTAAAATAGTAATTTCACAAGTTTGAAAATTCAAAGTTGGTCCATAAATTTAAAATCATATTTTAAGTGATCAAAATTGAATTAAGAATGAGAGTGCTTTTTTTGAATTGGAAATTGAATAAAAAACCAAGATTTTATTAAGGAAATAAATTTGATTAGTTGAAATAATATTTACCATAAGCTCACATGCATAGGATTACTTGTTAATTAATTTGATTGGTCCTCTAGAGGATTAAATTAAAATCAATTAATAAATAATTCCTTTTGGTTTAGAACACCTTAAAATGGTTAGTATTTATGCACAAGATATTCATCAAAGGATAATTTTTAAATTGATTTATTTTTAACTAATAAGATAATTATTTTAACCAATAATTATCAAATTAATTATTAATAAATTGATTAAAATCAAGAAATCTCGAATTCAGTCAAATAAGGACTTCTAAATCCTCTAGAAGTTGACCAACGGTGAAAAATCCAAAATTATCCAAAGCTTAATTCGGATTTGGATTCTAACCTGTACACTGATCGGTATTTCGACCATACCTTTTGACTCTGTTATCTGCTTGAGTTAATTCAAATTGGACTGGAAAGCAGACATGATGGGCTACAAATATGCATCCAATGACTAGCTCCAAATTCGAACGTTTAGAGGGACAAAACAGGCCTGCAATCAGGGTCTAAAAATCAGTCAGAATTTTGGGATTTCCATGAAGTATATCAAATTTCTAAAACCTTAATGCACTCCCATGAGGTCCATAACATGGATAGGTTCATTTTAGGACTGCCATATAAATAGAAAGTATCTTCATTTTAACAGGAGGTTGGAAAATTAGTTAGAGCAATCCTAAGCAAAATTCAAGAGAATTTTTGCAAAGGGTTAGACTTTGATTCAAGTCCAAAGATTACAAAAGCCATTTTTTGTAATCTATATTTCCAATCTTTCAATTCCATTTTTAATCTCTTTTAATCAAATTTAACGGTTTTTCTCCAAGAACAATTTTCAGGACCAGATCTAGTATTTTCCATCAAGAGGTCGCATCTCACCACAATCAAATTCAATTCGGGACACTCACTCAAGAGGTTGCATCTCAAAAGGTACAATCCTTTCTTTTTTAATTTAATGCAGCAATTTTAATTGTATAGAATGCATGATAGTTAGAGGAGGGACAGGGGTGCGTATACTGATTCCAATGAATAAGAGTGTGGGGATGACACATATTCATTAATGTCGTACGAGAGGCCCATGAATAATACGCATGAGAAAGAAAAAAAGCACATAGAATGGAAGTCTTTCATGGAGTAAAAGTGAAAGACGTTGAGGAATTAATATAACATAACTGAACCTAAACACATAAGCTTAAACTTTTGAATTAAGTGGTGTCCCTATATGTTATATTAACTTATCAATTGGAGTCTCCCCAATGTGTTATCTCCCTAACAAATGACTTGTAAAGCCAAGGTAACAATGAATCTGCTTGACCTTGTTATGATTCTTGGATGCTTCAAATAAATGGCTTTAGGGTATCAATTCGATCCATTGGCTTAATCATTGGTCAAGGAATTTATTGGATGCGTGTGAATTAAGGGAGGATGAGCATGGGGGTCAATTAACGAAATACTCCATACTGGATTCCTTAATCACCAATGACTCAAGCCAAGGTGACAAGTGGGCCTGCTTTGTCTTGGTATAGTCCTTGTATGCTTCTCAATAAATCTCTTGGGGGTATCATTCCAATGCATTGGTTTAATATTTGGTTAAGGTATCTATTGGATGCGTGTGAAGTTAAAGGGAGCAATAATGAGCATAATGGTCAATTAAATATCAGTGGTGCAAAAGTTAAATCAACGAGAAAATGTTCTTTCAATCCCAAAATATGCTACCTTCTTCAATCTTTTCTTAGCAGTTCCTGAACGTTTTGGTACGTGTACGTTTCTCATCAAGGAAACGACCAAAGCCATAACCATGACCAAATCACTGGATATTTTAAAAGCCCAGCAGACTCTCATTAAAAAGAGAATACAAGAAAATGAAGATTTGAAGAAGATCTCAGTGGAGCTTGAGAAAATCAATGCTCTATCCCATCGTGTCACGAATTGGGAGGACGAGCTCGTAAGAAATTTTGATAAAATCAATACTGATTTTAAATTTTTCCTTGAGGACGTTGACAATGACAACAGAGATAGGATACGCTCAACTCTTTACGAGGCCAAAGTAATGAGAAGGGGGGTTACTTCTTCTGTGCAGTCATCACAGACACAGGAGAGGAGCAATTCATCACAGACACAGGATACGGCTTCGGCTTTGTTCGAGTTCTGGCAAATGTCAGAACCGTGGCAACAACTTGGTTTGGAAGAGAACATTTTTCCAAGGACAATAGACATGGGGAATCTTCAATCAAGTCACAATGTTGAGATGCACCATATAAGGGTATGCTTACTCTCTTTCTCAATTTTCCCTGTGAATTCTGTTTTAAAGAAGAGGCTTTTAATTTACTGGTGGATTGGTGAGGGCTTCATCAATGGAACCGAGGACAAGACAGCTGAGGAGGTTGGAGAAGCAGTGTTTGAGCAACTCATAAGGCAAGGCCTAATTACACCAGTAGTCCATGTTGATTCAATTCCAATTGTGAATAAATGTACAGTGCACCCTTGGATTCACCTTATGTTGATCTTGTTAGCCAACAAAGCTGAGTTTTTCAAATTCATTACCAAGGGGACCCAGGAAGCATCTTCTAATACAGAACATCGGCGGGTGTGCTTAGTTTCCAAGGCTCAAAATTATTTTTCAGCTGAAGAGTATCTATCCATACCTAAGAAGTCGTGGACATTATTCAATCTAAGTGAAAAATATCTTCATTTCAATCCTAACTGGCTTACCAAGTTGAAGACAATTGAGGTTCTTCTTTTGGGTCGATGGCAGGACAACAATTTACATCACATTGAAGTGGTAAATGAAGAACTTCTAAAAGGTTTAGGGGCTCAAAAGAACTTGAAGTATCTTAGTCTCCGAGGAATTTCAAGAATAACTGAACTTCCTCCTTCCATTGTAAACCTCACCAGCCTTGAAATTCTTGATCTTAAAGCATGTCACAATTTAGAGAAATTGCCTAAAGATATTGCATTATTGACGAAGCTTACACATTTGGATGTATCAGAGTGTTACTTGCTAGAAAGCATGCCAAAGGGGATTGACACCCTCAATTCTCTCCAAGTATTGAAGGGATTTCTAATAAGAAGTTTTAAAAACCCTTCCATCAAATTTGGTTATCATGGCAGTCTGCTGACACTGAGACGGTTAAGTATCTGTATAGGGATTAAGGCCACAATCCAAGGTGACAGCCTGCAAAATATTTCCTCTCTTCGCTGCCTAACAATAACATGGGCATTAAGTTCTTCAGGATCAACAGAAGATGTTGCCAAGCAATCCTTCTCATTTCCAGAAAATTTACACAAACTAGACCTCAGAAGCATGCCTCTAAACGCTCCACCAGACTGGTTAACACCAACTAAACTGAAGAAATTAAAGAAGCTGTATATAAGGGGAGGAGAACTTAATAGCTTTGATTTTAGAGGGCAGGTCAAGTGGACAGTTGAAATCTTGATTCTCAAGTATCTGAAGAAGCTGAAGATGGACTCGGCCGAATGGACCAAATTAAACTACTACTTTCCCCATCTACTGTACCCCAAGAAACAAGAACATATAAATATTACAGAAGACAAACAAAGCACATGAGGATGATGACCAAGCAAGATAAACACCTTCTGTAATATCATGCAGTATCCTCAAATCTGTGAATGTGAAAACATGTGACATCTAAATCTATGATTATTTATTTATTTATTTATTTATTTTTTATTTTGAGTCAATCTGTGACATTAGATTAAGTGCAAGATGTACAAGTGAATGAAACTGGGTTTATTTGATTATGATTTAAAGATACTAAGACAAAATTTAAGGTCTTAGTAGCAATAAATTGGGTTATTTGATTTTAATATATTTCATGGTGTTGCAAGTTTTTGTGGTGTTAAATACTTAATGGCAACAAATTTGGGCGAAGGAGCAAATTTGAATATTAGAACCAGAACATACGATTACTTAATTTTGAGGCAACCCTTTGTAAATCCCCCTAGTCCTTAAAGTGTTTATCCTCTATTAATTTATCCTCAAAATAATAGAGGCATGAAACCCCGCGGTCCCTAAGTTGCTCAAAGAACTCTCTAAGAGGGATACTGACAAACAGCCAATAGGCATGAAAGTCATTTATAGTTCGAGGGAAACTCACATGGAGACAGGGACGTAGCCAGGATTTTACATGAGTGGGGGCCGACGTATCAACCAAAATTTTTTTATGAAAATCCAAAGTAACATACATATAGTATTAACAAAACATCAACAACGGAAAAGATACAAAATATTCAATCAAAAGAAAATATACAAAATAACTATTTTTAATACATTATAATGCATTTTTTCAAAGAAAATAAGAGTCGACCCGTTTTTACATTACTGAAATCATCTAGGACTGAATCAGTACTAAACGACTGAATAATTTCCCTTTCAATGTATAAAAGTATGGATTTTCTGGAATTGGAATATCAATATTTTCTTGAATTGGAATTGGGATGTCGGCATTAGTGGTTGGCAGTGTTGCATCACTAACACTGGCTTTTGAATCATTCATATTCTTTATTTTGAAAAAATGCGTTATTGTCGTTGACTTATCCATAATCTACAAATTAAATAAAAATTATATTTATTTTGTGCATTACAGTCTTAGTACATATTGCACAGTTGTATAGTTGTTAAACATAGTAATTTTGACATCTATGATCCACAACACATCAAGTTAATAATTAATAATTAACCACTTACAAAATTGATCACTCAAAATTAGCAATTAATAATCAAATAGAGCCACTCAATACACAACACTAAAAGAAACCAAAAAAAAAAAAAAAAAAGCATTGACATGCGAGAAAGTGAAAAACTGAAAACTAGAGAGAGAAAAAAAAAGAAAGAAAGAAAAAGTTTTGACTAATGAGACTAAGTATTGGCTAAAATAAGTGAGAATATAAGTGAGTTCTGACATTTTAAATCAAAGCATTTAAGCACAGCCACACACACAAAAAAAAAGATCAAAGCAAATACATTTAGAAAAAAAAATTCAAAGCAAAGAGAGAGAGAGAGAGTCAGACAGAGATAAGAGTCTGAGAGAGTGAGAGAGTCAGCTCATACCAGATGGTCCAGATCTGAGGAGTGAGGACTACGGGCTGCAGCTCCGGCGAAAGAAAATCAAGCCGGCGAGGTCAAGGCTTGCGCAGTGACCATGAGGGTTGTGAGGTGCGGTGCAGCGCGGACCGTTTGGTGCTTTTTCAGGCCTTCAGCCAGGCCCAGGCGTGACGCGGCGTGAGCGGTGAGCCTCCGGTAGTCCGGTGTGCGCAGCCCCTCTCTCTCTCTCTTCTTTATTCTATGGTGCTTTTTTTTTTTTTTTTTTTTCAACTGGGTCTGGCCAAACCCTAACTATTTAAATTTTTTTTTTTGAATTTAATAAATTGATACATTTTCTGATTTGTTGTAAATTTGACTTGGGCTGATTTATTTTTATTTGTTGCTATTGTTGAGACTTGGGCTGATTTGTTGGGATGATTTTGATTGAGTTGTAATTTTTTTTTTTTTTGGTGATTTGGATTGTTGGATAATTTTGATTATTTTGTTATGGGCAATTTTTTGTTAAAGGGCCCAAAAATAGTGCTAGTAGGGCTCCAAAAATTATATCAATGGGGGCCAATTAATTTTTTATATCTACTCTAACTTTTTTTTTTTGAGAGCCAGCAGGGGCCATGGCCCCCTTTGGTCCCCAAGTGCCTCCGTCTCTGCATGGAGAACAGTTTAGGCTTAAGAAACCATTTTATTTTTATTTTTTGTGACCATACTTGTATTCCCTTTGAGATCATTTTTTACTCTATGTGTCAGTCGTAGAGACCTACAGTCCTTGTTAGAATTTTGTGACCCTCCATTGCCATTGAAACATGAAGAATCAAGCTTTTCTACCTTTGGACTGATAACACAACTTGAACTCGTTGGTCCATATTTGGTTTGGTCGTTGGATCTCTCCATCTCACCTTGTTTGTGTGAAATTTTTGCATGATCACTACTTTGGTTACCCATAATTTGATATAGACACGCATTATTACCCAAAAATTGATCAAGGCGGGCATGCATTCCAACAAGCATTTGTTGCATCTCTTTGATCAATTGTTGTCGCTCGTGTTGGAAAGGTGCCTCAAATTCCTATTATGAATTGGAGAACTAATTGAGTTTCCTTGATGGAGAAAGAAAACCAATTAGGTTATTTTTTGTTTCCTTGATGTGGAAGAAAATGTGAGTCTTTGGTGTTGAAGGAAAGACTATTCCTTGGTGTGCAAAGAAAGTCTATTCCTTGTCAAAAAATTAATGTATTCCTTGTCCACCAAGAAATAGAATTAAAGTCTTATAAATAGACAATATTACCAAGTATTTGATGACTTGAGGCCCTAGGGGTTCTCCCCTATATGGAGAGGAGGGGAAAGAGCACCATGAGAAGAGTGCAACTTGAAGGAGGCTTTGGCCTAAGGGTTCCTCCCCTATAGAGAGATGAAAGAGCACCACATGAAAAGTGCAAAGAAGAATGCTTTGGCCTAGGGTTCCTCCCATGTGGGGAGAGGAGAAAAATAATAGAAGAAGATCTGGGTATTCTCTGAGGTTCATGGGTTAGCGCACAAATCGATTCAAGTGAAGAGTAGCCTATCTATTTTTGATTCTAAGACCCGTAGTTCTAGCGGTCGACTCACCTCTTTCAAATTGTTTCTCATTATTAAGAAAAGGTAACAAAGATAAAATACGAGCTTGCTTTATAGCACTAGTAATTAATCGTTGTTGTTTTAAGAGAGAGAAGGGTTCACGGGCAGGTATACAAGAAAGATCGACCTTTCTTTCGCCGGAATTATCACATTTGAGTTTCCAGTATAGGCTCTCCTACATGAGATTGATTGAATAAAAGAATGATTTGTGGGTGTGTCTATTTTGCTGGTTTACCAATTGTTGATTTACGAATTGCCGAACTTAACCTGTCGTACTGATTCGGCAGCTCGATTGGAATATTTAAAAGAAGGAGTTCGTTCCGCACCTCCTGGTGTGCTGCTTCCTGCCACTACTTTTTGAGTCTCCCACTCCAGTTGAATTCATATGAAAGAGTGAAATTCCAGTTTATCTAGTGGAATTAGAGTTTCTCTCTTCCTAAACTAGAAATACACGCTTTTATTGAGGGTTTTTTTCCCTCAAGTACCCTGTGACGCTTGTATTAATGCAGAGAAGTATCACAGCCATATTTAGGGTTTCCTCTAAAGAGAATATTATTTTGCTTAGTGAGTACCTCAAGTTAAACATAAACTTGAGAAAAACTATTGTAATTGAGTATTATAATAGTGAATTTATTCGGAGTTTGTCCCGTGATTTTTCCCTTCAAGGAGAAAGGGTTTTCCACGTAAATATATGTTGCACACAATTTTAAGCAAATGGCTGCAACCTTGGATATTCATTCAATTAATTCGGTAACTATGGTTGTTGCATGCCTTAATTGTTGGATTTTTTTTTTTTTGTTTTTTTTTACAATTTTAAGCAAATGGCTGCAACCTTGGATACTCATTCAATTAATTCGGTAACTATGGTTGTTGCATGCCTTAATTGTTGGATGTTAGTGGGTGTATATTGTTGGGGAATAAGGTGTGGGTGTTTGTGGTTGAGGACATTTCTGAGGATCTTTTGTTGAACTCCAAATTGAAGTATTGAACTTCAATCACCTTTGCTCAATTATAGTTACCTTGGATATTACCTTTGTTTATATCGGGTCGTGTAGGTTCAAACCTTACTAACATGTATAATGGTACAGTAAAATTAGTGAAAATAATTAAATATTTGTCAATTCGCTCAAAGGATAGGTTCATATTCTTAATTTATATTAATTTTATCAATTTTCATTTTATCTCTTTTGAATTACGTGTGATATAATTAAAGTTGATATCCCCAATATTGTAACATATCATATGTATTATACATGGACCATAAAATAATTTCTTACGTAATATTTCAAATTACACCGCGCATTGCGTGGGACGTCAACTAGTTATATAGTAAAAATGTAGTAGTCAATGGCTTTTGTGTGTGGATGTAGGTCTTCATGACCAAACCACAATATCTCTTTGTTTCCGCTTTCTCTATCCTCTACTATTATTGCTTTCTATTTTCCTACAGTAAGGTACTATTGATTCTTTTAATACCATGAGTGTGTTTCAAAGAGCTACAAAAAAAAATAAGCTTGAACACCTTGGCATGTCTAAAACCCTTTATGGGTTAAGATAAGTAACTCAATTGAGGTGAGCGTATCAAACTGTATGTTAAGCTTGCCTACTGCTTATCGTGCACATGCAACTAAGAATTTAAACTAATTTTATCATAAAACTCAGTAACTTGCATATTTAAAGCTACAACCATGTGGTTACATTTTTAAGGACCTTAACACAAAATACTAAGAAAAATGATTCTAAAGTAATTAGAGACATTGATTCTGGTTACATTTTTAAGGACCTTAACACAAAATACTAAGAAAAATGATTCTAAAGTAATTAGAGACATTGATTCTGTGATCAATTTTCCAAATCCACGCACACAATCCATAAGTATAAATACTGTTTAGAATATGGAGAGAGAGAGAAAAGAGAGACTAATAATGAGCAGAATAGCTTTGTATAATATATTCAGTGAATAGAATAGTACAAGGAACTGTCTTTATATAGACAGAGTAATGTGTGCAGTACAAGTATGTGTGCAGTATAAGTATATTAGACCTGAAGCCCAGTGAGCCTATAATATATACTAACATCCCCCCTCAAACACAAGGTGGTGATGAAGAAGCCATCTTAAATTTGGACACAAGATTGCGTAAGCACCCCGACGGATGGGACTTGATGAATACATCAACAAGTTGATCCTCAGAGGAGACAAATAGTAAGTGAAGAGCACTCTGCTGAAGATGATGATGAATGAAGTGACAATCGATCTCAATGTGCTTGGTGCGCTCATGAAAAACATCATTATGGGCAATGTGAATAGCACTACGATTGTCGTAGTGAATAGGAGTACTGGTGGTCTAAGGAGCACCCATGTCAATCAGGAGCCAACAAAGCCAAAGGAGTTCTGAGATGGCATCGGCGAGAGCACAGTACTTAGCTTTAGTACTGGAACAAGCAACAACGTACTATTTCTTGCTACGCCAAGAGATAAGAGAGGAACCCGGTAAGAAGCAGTAACCGTTGGTATTGCGATGATCAGTGGGATCCCCAGCCTAGTCTGCATCAGCATAGGTGTGCAACTGAAGGGAAGACTGTGCTGAGAAGTGAAGGCCATGAAAGAGCGTTCCCTTGATGTACCGAAGGATATGAAAAACTACAGAATAATGAGTGGGAGTGAGGAGCAGACATAAACTGACTAACCAGATGAACAGTATAAGCAAGGTCCAGACGGGTGATGGTAAGATAAATGAGACTGCCCATCAACTGTCGGTATAAAGTAGCATCAGGAAAAGGCTCACCATCAATAGCATTGAGCTTAACATTAAGCTCTAAGGGAGTGGAAACTGTTTTGTTATCAATGAGACCGGCCTTAAAGAGAAGATTAGAAGCATACTTAGCTTGAGAGAGATAATAACCATCAAAATGTGACTTCAAGATCGAGAAAGTAGCTGAGAGTGGCAAGATCTTTCATCTCAAAATGTTGACTAAGGAACTTTTGTAGATCACGGATGCCTGCAGTGTCATCACTTGTAATAATTATGTCATCCATATAAAGAAGAATGAGAGTGCTACCAGTGGACGTATGGCGAATGAAGAGAGTTGAATCATAAGGACTAGGGGTGAAACCCTACTGAGCAACCACATAATTGAACTTAGCAAACCAAGCTCAAGGAGCTTGCTTAAGGCCATAGAGAGCACAGCGAAGACGACAAACTTGATTTTGAGAATCAGGATAGCCAGGAGGTGGTTGCATGTAGACTTCCTCGAGAAGATCACCATTGAGAAATCCATCTTTTACATTCATCTAAAATAGAGGCCAATGACGAATCGCAGCAACAGCAAGTACGGATCAAACAAAGGTAAGACGTGCAATAGGAGCAAAAGTCTCCTCATAATCAATGCCATATTTCTGAGTGAATCCCCTAACAACCAAATGAGCCTAGTAACGTTCAATGGATCCATCAGCCCGAGTCTTGATCTTATAAACCCATTTACAACCGACTGCAGACTTACCAAGAGGCAAAATAGTCATTTCCCAAGTATGAATCTTGTGAAGTGCATCAAGTTCATCGACCATAGCTTGCTGCCAAAGAGGGTTAGTGCTAGCCTCAGGATAGGTATGAGGCTCATGGAGAGTAGCAAGGGCAAAGTAACATTGATAATCAGTGAGGTTAGAAGGAGGAGCCCTTACCCAAGTGGAACAAAAAAGATCTGTGGGAGACTTTGATAGTGCTGATGGTGCAGGATCCGAAACAGGCGAGCCAACAGCTAGTGACAAAGCCAAAGATGGGACATCTGAAGAGTTAGGAGGTGGGGCAGAGTCCCTCACAAGGTCAGGGTAAAGATCAACAGAAGGATTAGTGAAAATGGGAGTCATGGAGGAAGAGATGAAGGGAAAATGTTGGCAATTAGAAAAAGTCTGATGTTCCCAAAATTCCACATGACAGGAGATACGAAGGCGACAAGATATGGGATCATAGCAACGAAAACCCTTTTGAGAGATACCATAGCCAAGAAAACAATATAGCCGAGACCGAGGTTTGAGTTTGTTTCATTCATGGGAAGGAAGAGAGACAAAATAAACACAACCGAATACTTGAAGAAATGAATAATTTGGGAGTTTGTCATAAAGTAACTCAAAAGGAGATTTCTTGTGAGTGGTAGGTGAGGGAATGCGATTTATGGTGTAAACGGCAGTAAGAGCCGCTTCACCCTAAAAACGCTTAGGGATAGAGGTAGATATGAGAAGGGTACACATAACATCAAGAATGTGAAGAAGTTTGCATTTGGCACGACCATTGTGTTGAGAGGTATAGGGACAAGAATGATGGGGAAGGGTGCCATTAAAATCCAAAATGGAGTGGAAATATTTTCATGCTATTCTTTGGTATTGTTTGACCGGAAAACCTTAATAGTGCGAGAAAATTGAGTTTGAATCATTTTGTGGAAGGTTTAAAAGATAGGAACAAGGTCAGAACAATGTTTTAACATGTAAATCCAAGTGAATCTAGAATAATCATCGACAAATATCACAAAATAGTGAGATCCCCCCTTAGTCGTAAACGAAGCAGGACCCCAAACATCAGAATGAACAAGATCAAATGGTGCAGAAGAAAAAGAGTCACTGTTATTAAATAGTAATTTTGTTTGTTTGCCAAATTGACAAGACATATAATCAAATTTATGAAAACTAACAGACCTTAAGTGACCTTGAGAAGCTAATAACTGAAGAAGAGATAAAGAGGCATGACCAAGATGAGAATGCCATAAGTTTGGAGATAAGGTGGTTGTGGCAACAGCAGAGGAAGAGACCATATGTTAGAGAATCTGCAAGTTGCATAGCTCAAATAGTCGTCCAATCTTACAGCCTGTCCCAAGCAGCTTGCCCATCATGAATGTATTGACACATGAATGTATACAATTTATTTGTACTTCTCACATCAGTATTAATTTATACTAGTCAGTATCCTGTGCAATACACGAAAAATTTTAACATATTAATATTTTTTTTTCTTTTCTTTTTTTGTCTAAATATAAAATTTGATGATTAAAGTAATTATTAATAAGAATTTATTATTATTATTATTGTGTTTGTATATGGAACTATATATTCTAACATTAGGCATTATTAATGATTGTGTTTGTAAATAAAATGAGATATTCTACCTATTAAAGAAAATATGATGTATCAAGACTCTTATTAAAAAAATAAATGATGATATGTAAAATTGTTTAATAAAAAATAAATGATGATATGTAAAATTGTGAATGAGTCAACAAAAAGTCAAACGTCTTTGGTTTTATATATTATATAGATATAGATGTTTGTAAGCTTTTTCTGTATAATACATCCATTTAAAGGAAGTTTATGGTAGACTGCCTTTTTTTTTTTTTTGCTAAATAAGACTTTCATTAGCCACAAACATACAGGGAATCCAACCTCCAGGCATTCCAAACTGCACTGGGAAGGGATGAGGAATTACAACAAAAAACTGGAACATGAGGTGAAGGAGAGAATTTAGCTAATAAATGAGCAACCTCATTAGCTTATCTTCTAACCAACAAAAGCAACATGAAGCAAACGTCTTGCTAAAGACTAGAATATTACTAATTACAGATGAAATAACCCAAGGATTATCAATGGACAAACTCATTGAACACTAATCAATGATAAGGCATTAGATTGCAACACATGAACCTATGCATGTTGGAATAACATTATCAACTAATTCAAATTGTCACCTAATCAAATGTGATTCTTTCAAACACTTTACTATTTCAAATGTCGTGGTTGATTTTTATAGAGTTGAAAATGAGATCGAGATCAGATGCAATACTTACCCAACAAATACTTTTTTAAATGAAAAAGTAATTTTTAACACATTTTAATATATCTGATCCGATGGTCTTGCAACTTTTCATCTTAGATGTCTAAAAGTATTACAAGTATTGCACCCGATCTCAATTCTTGAAAATGGGTCAAAAATCTTATAAGAATAAATTAAAAACGAGACAAAAGAAAAGTAGCTTCAATACTTTATAAAAACAAAAAACAAAATTGTGGCAACAATGATAGTTTTGACTTCTGATTTGGTGCAATTTTTAAAAAGGAAAAATGTATTTGGTATCAACATTATTGACAATTAATGAGACTGAAATTTATCAAGAACCCTATAAATCAACTTGTTTGTACTTCATGGTGTTCTCCAAAGGAGATATTAAGGTTCAAAAGCAAAACAGTGGCAACAATGATAGTTCTATGTTCTGACTTCTAACTTCCTAGTTTTTTCTTCTTTTTTTTGGGTTGGGGAGACTTAACATTAATCAAATAGTAAAATCCTAATTAATCCATACCCTACATAGATAAATCATATTTTTCCTTTTCCTTCCTTCAAAACTGAAACTATTGCACTCATCACCTGACAAGAAATAATCGCCATTTCCTGGAGTTGCGAAAAGCTCCCGACCATGGATGAGGAGAAGACAAATTCCAATTTATGACACCTATCCAAGTGTAGCACTTTCAATTTACGAAAAGACTCTGCTGGAAGTTGGCTGTTGCATATCCGTTCCAATGTACCTGGAAACCCCACGGACTTTATAATGTACTGAATCTCATCAGTATCTCCAATATAGAGAAGCTTCAAAAGCGGAAAATCTTCTGAATTTAATTCGTAAAGAACACTTTTAACACCGCTCATTGTACCCAAATAGAGATGTTCACAAGTCTTCAATAATTCTTTAATCTCATCATCTAATTGAATGCTTATAAGGAGTTTTAAAGATCTTGAATTTTTGAAGCCAAAATACCAATTCTCATCACTGCCAATATTTATTCTATACCTTTTCAAATTCATAAAAATCAATGCTTTTGGTAGAAACTTGGGATTAAATACGTATATGTAAAGTGGTGAGCTGAGACAAATGGTCCAACTCTGAGACCACAGCATTACTTGTGTTGGTGCTTTGTACTTCAGTCTCCCATTCAACAGAATTTGGCATATATAATTCTTCTAAGCTTTTTAAATTAGACAACACATTGGGTGGAATGACTTTAAGTTCATCACAGTTTTTCAAATCTAGCAACTGAAGGTGAGAGAGTTGCCCTATCTTTTTTGGTAATTGTTCCAAATTGGACAGTGAAAGGGTAAGCACTTTCAAATTCTTCAGTTCTCCGATTATTGTTACATCTTTAACTTGACGGTCTAAACACAATGTTTGGAGCTTTTCAAGAGACGAAAGTGATGAAGTATTGCAGGGCTTATTTCAAGTCTCTTTAAAACTCTAAGCTCTTTCAAACCTCCAAAAAAAGGAATCTGGAATTTTGAAAGAATCTTTTTGGTTGAACAACAAAAATAACTAAAGTTTTGAACATTCAAACCTTTCAAACATCAATATCAATGCCAGGCAATGAAATTGCAGTTGAATTATTCCATTTGGACAAATCTTTCAAGTCAATAGCACTTCTTATAGTAAACATATGCTTATCTTCAGCTGCAATATTAATTGCAACGTCACAAATTACGTCATGCATTTTGACTACACCATTATAATCACCATCCAACAAGAAGGAAGAATCTTTGAGTTTTTGGACCAATGTGTCCACCCTACATCTCGCATCCTCAATTGTATAAACGTTGTCAAACGAGCCCTAACCCACACCATATCTCAACAAATCATCAATATCTATGTTGCAATCTTCTCCATGTAGACTACATAGCAACAATAATGACTCTGCTTCATTACTTTCTAAAAACTTGTAACTCAACTTTATACTTTTGTACACCTTCTCATGCATTCCTTCAATCTGTGTTGGGCTAGACATTTTCAATTGTTTGAGTGCATCCTTCCAAATATTTACGTTCTCCTAATTTTTCAACGCGTTTGCAACTGTTGTAATGGCAATTGGTAATCCACCACATTCTTTGATGATTTCTTCCATAATATCTTGGATTTCATGGGTTTTAGTCAATCACTTCTCAAACAAGTTTCTCGCTTCATTTTCTAATAAAACTCCAACTAGGAATTCCTTTTGGGTATTCATACCATTGCATAGTACATAATGAAATCTGGACGTCAACAAAATTTTGCATCCCATCTTATCATTTCCAAACGGAATTCCAAGAGCCTCCAAGTCTAAGGACTGCCAAATGTCATCTATAACAATAAGGATCTTCTCTTGCTGTAATCGCTTGCGTAGTCGATCTACTCTAACAGATTCACTCTCCACATCTAATATAATTCATTCTTGCAACTGGCGGCTGTCTAGCAAATAGACACAAAGAAAAACCCCAGTAAGAAGATAATGACAAAAACAACAGTGCAATCAAATTAAACGACAAAATAAATAAATAAAACATACCTAAAATGGGAAATAAATAAAACAACTGGTATTAATGGAGATAGTTGGTGTTCAATTGTCTTCACGTGGACGGTAGATTGTGTTGCAATATAAGAAACCTAAAATGGGAAATTAAAAATTAAAAAATTTAAAATAATTTAAAATTATGATATTTTTTTTTAGCGATGATTTCTAGGATTTATAGAATGTGGCAGGTTAAAATAAACTATGAAAAAATGGATTATTTCCCATAAGAGATTCGATGCATCTACAGATCTACTTCATCAATTTAAAGCTAACATAGTGATAGTATATGGAGGGAAACAATAATATGGTGGTGCCTTTTTCATATTAGAATTTGTTATTTACACATCGCTCACTTTTAATTAATTATTACTTTTACGGACATACTCGTATATAGTTGTCAAAATGAGCATCTTTTTGTTGTACCTAAGTTTTACCCTTTAATTAAAATCATGTAAAACATATGAACATTCTATCAAATTAAATAACAAAAATTATTGATATACATGTATGAAAGAAATTTTCAATAAACTTAAGATAATCAAATGATTTTCTATTTTATAATCAATTATGTAATAATCTTAACATATATAACTAAATATGTCAAATAAAAATATATTAAAAAAATCCACAATTTACTAAATGATCATATAATTTTCAAGTAATCAAGGAGCAACACAAATAATTTACACCTAAATAATTTACAGCTAGTCGGTAACCCATGCAACGCACGGGATTTAACATAATATGACTTTTTTCTCTTTTATTTTTGTTTAAATATGAAAATTGATAATTATGATAATTATTAAAAAACATTTATTATTATTGCGTATATATATAGAATATAATTTAGTATTAGACATTTATTATGATTGTGTTTCTATATATGAAATAATATATTCTTTCTATTAAGGAAAATATATATTAAAATAATAAGGCGTAAAATTGTGATAATTACCATGGCATGTCGTGGCCTTGGCTTGCCATGGCATTGCTTGCCGTGGCCTTGGCTGCCCATGGCATTGCCTTGGCATAGCTTGCCATGGCATCCCATGGCATTCCCTTCCTCACAAATAGCATGCCAAGCTTGCTGCCTGCTGCATGGCAACATGCCATGGTGTCCACAGTGTGCACGCCGCGTGCCCAAAACGTGCACAAAAAAAAATTTGATTTTACATTATAGTATAAATTCATTATGAAATTGATCACAACCAAAATATGAAGAACAAATATAAACAATAATGACAAAGTTAAAAAAGATTAACTTCAATCCCATAGATGGCTCTTCCTTTTTTCTTTGAACATAAACAAAAAACAATGGTGGAAAAATGATTTGAATGTAGGAAGGAGCATATAGAAAAAAATGGATGCAGAGAAAAGCTGTTGTTTATGTAGGTAACACATAAAAGATTTTAGAAATCCCAAAAAGCCTAAACTATTCATCAATTCAAATTGATTCACATGATACCCTAAATGAATTGTATGATTCAGGAGCCTTTTCACAAAACCCAAATTAATGGGAATTTCTTAAAACTGACTTTATTCATACTTGCCTAAATGTAAACATAGTATCTTTTATTCTAAATTATGAACCTACGAAGCAGGTACTTAATTAGTGGGCTTCATTTTAAGAACAAAGAAGATATAATGTTCTATATTGATAGCAGTTGAGGGTTGTTTTTACGGTGAGCCTAATCTTGAAAAGGTCAATAAAAAGTCTAAACAAATGCCCTAATTTACCAAGCCCAACTCATTCAGTCCAGCGGCTTCTAAAATTCCTCTCTACATTAGATGCTAACATATAAAAAATGACTACACGTTGACAACTTCAAACAAAAGAAGATGGACCTATCAATGGCGTCACCTGAGCTCATATGCTAGCCTACTAAACCAAGATCATTCAGTCGAGCTCAGCCTAAGCACGACAGATGATGAATGGACGACACTCAAGGGATGTAAGGATTGGATGGTTGGGGGTGTGAGGAACTTCTCTTTTGATGCACTCTTCCCTTCTTGCAAGGGTCAGCTTAGGGATCTCATTGCCCAAGAAAGAGGTGTGCCAGCCAGATGCATGTAATGTTTCTAGCTAAACAACCTTACTCTCCTTTAGTTTTTTTCTTAGCTAAAAGAGGAATGACGATTAAATGCTCCACATACGACACAGATGACCCAAAGCAACCTTCATAGAAAAACCCACAAACTAGACAGCAACCATCTTTCTCTTTGGGATAAAACTAAACCAAACAACCAAATGAGCTTTCCAAATCCATGAAAGATGAACATCTTCTCTAGAAAATGGTGTGTGGATTCTGCCAAAAACACTAGGCATGACATCGACAAGCCATGAGAAAAGGGATGTGGGCTTTCCAATGAGATGACAGATTGTTTTCTCTATAAAAGTAGGGCAAGGGAACAATAGTTGTTCAACAATAAACCACTTGTAAAAAGCCATAGCTACAAACCTTGCAAGCTCTAGATCTAAAATCTCTTCCTTTAGATCTATCCTAAAACCTATAAAAGAATTCTACATAGGATGGAAACTCATTACATGCATTGGTTTCTCTCTCTCTCCTATCCAAATTTGTCTTTCTTTGAGTTTTGGTTTTATTCTTTAGAAGTTATCTGTTGCGTTTTGTTAAATAGCTCATGACCTCTTTGGTGAATGGAAAATGGGGAAGATTACCTATTTGAAAATCATATCTCCTTGAGTATTTAGCATATTCTATTTTGCTATTTAGAATATTCTCTTTTGCTACTTAGCATATTCTCTTTTTATTTGGCACATTTTGTTTTGTTATTTAATATAATCTATTTTCCTTTAACTTTGTTTTGTTTTAATATCATAAGTTGCATATTGTTCACAGCCCCTGCTGTGGATGAACAATGCTGCTAGACAGGTAACACCCCTCACAACTTAACCAAATTGATGTTGAACAAAAAAAAGGAAGATTGTTATCATTCACCATATTTCATCATGTACTCTATATTGGCTTCTTTGCACGCTCTACTATTGGGCTTTCCTTTGATTTGTGCAAATCCATTTATCCTTAAGTGACATTGGATTATTGGATTGAACATATATTGCACTAAGAGCCACTGGGCTTTGAGTTGATCTAGCAGGAGTCCTAGGCTTTACCCCCATTCCTTGAACCCGTGTCTAGCAGAGCAGCCAATCAAGCTCTAACATGTAACTGATTCATAGAAAGATCCCCAACTTAAATGGTGACTCCATAGGGGAGTCAAGTAGTAGTTCCAATCCATATGATGTCTCCCAAATCCAAAAGCATGAGGAAAAAAGGTACTTTCAACTCCAACATATCATCTCACGGTCAATCTCAACCCCTAGCTCATGATGTTGTCTATCAACAAAAACAAAAACTTGTGGCAGATTTGAGGGCTACGGAACCTCAAATCACTTTGCTCTACAATTTTCTTCATAGCATGCAACAAACTCAACATAAATTGGCAGAAGCTCTTCAATAATGAAGGAAACAAGTCATCCAAATAACACTCTTGGATAGTAGCAGCAGTAGAAAGACAAAGTTCAGCAAGACAGAGTTCAGTCAAACAAGGTTTGACAAGAAAGGGTTCAGCACTAAATGACCCTTCCTCTGCTGAACTGACCATTCTACAATTAGTTACTGTTTCAGACATTACTTCCTTTAAGAGAAGCTAGAAAATCTCCTAGAAATCCATGTTATGCCATCTAAAAACCCCCTTACTCAGTTCTAATGCTTAGCAAGTTTTATCCAAAGAATATGCAACTTCTACATTCACCAAATATCTTGATGCCATGGGAAAATATTTTTTTCCTCCAAATACTGTCATGATGATGAAAATACCACTCTCATTGTCTGCCACAACACCAAGTGAAATCCAAGTGAAGGCTTACTTGAGAACATTTGACAGCTCCATGATATCACTTTTTATTGTTATGTTACCACAGAAAGCTTGAAGGACAACGATACCAATCAAGCCTTATACCACTGACAAGCTCAAATTCGAAAAAGAAAAGTACTCCCCAATCTCTTGTCATGAATGTCAATGATTCAACAAGCAATAAAAAGTGAAAAAGAACAAATGAACGATAATTTGAAAAGTATTTATGCATTCCTTGCACCAATGAAGAGATGAACGTGATCGTGTATGAATGTGTAGCTAACAAATTTACATCATTTGAGTGACTGATGAGGAATCACTTATAGTTTTGTAGATTCCAGCTTAATGTCCATCAAGCTATCGTTGACTGTGTTGCACCTCACTAAGAAATATTTCCGAAAATTCGAAGATGGCACCCTTGATTCTCTCTCAAGGACAACAGGAGTTATGCAAAACCAACTTCCTCAGCATAAGAAAGGAAAATCCATAGTCTTACCGTTTTACCATTGAATCAGTCCTACTACCACGAAATCTTATCCACTACAACTAAATCAAATATGGGGCCATCATCCAGTGCCCTACTTGATAGCCATGATGAATGATGTTGACATTCATTGAAATTTGATCAACACCAAATCCTCACTCAAGCTTATTCCGTTTGGCACCCTCCAAGCCATTAGAGTCCCTTGCCAAGCAAATACTTAAGTCACCCATGGAGGATTTTGGATTAAGAGGGATTGGTGACTAATGAAGAAATGTTTGGATTGGATCCAAACAAGTAATTCATGCTCTAAGAAAGGTTCATGATACTAGGGCTAAAATCTTGTTCAGTAGCTATCCTCAAATATTCGTTTCCATTGAATAGTCAAAAAGCATTTTCAAAATCTGCCATAAATCTCAAGCATGCTACACCAAGTGTTAAACAAAGTTCAATTGGCACCATCTACTGCAATCCAACAGCAACACCATCTATTACAGTTTAGCAGTAACACCATATGCCGCAACTCAATAATGACTCTATTTGCTATTGTTCATAAATAACACCATTTGCCACAGTTTGGCAACAACATCTATCACAACTCAACAATATTTTTCCTAACTCAGTAGCAACACTATTTGGTATATTCCAGTCATAACATTTTCTATCAACATTCTCTACCATAGTTTAGCAACTTTACAATTGGTACAGTTCAACGACATCACATGACTTAGTTCAAGATTTCTATTATTTTCCGCAACTCAACAACTATTTCATCTTGGGATACAACAACAATGTAAGCTCTCATAGTTCAGTCGCAACATTATCTATCGTGGTTTAGTAGTTGTATCAACTGTTGCAATTCAGTAGCTATGTAATTTACTAAAGATAAGAAACAGTGTGTTTGCCATAGTTCAACGACATCATCTGTTGCTAATCATTAGTCGCATCATCAAGTGCAACTCAGTGAATAACTCATCTACCCTGGCTCGATCACTCATCAAGGCTCACTACCAAACCATTCAGCAATTCAGTTAGGCTCACTGCTAAACCATTTAGCAATACTTATTACTGGATCGTTCAATGGATGCATCATTTTCATAATGGCTACACATATGGCCCAATTTACCAAGCCCAACTCATTGGGTCAATTGGCTTCTAAAAGGCCCTATTCACATTAACAAAGCACTCAATGCTGACATATAAAAAAGGAACCCAAGCTAACAACTTCAGACAAAAGATAAGGAACCTGTTAATGGGGTCACCTAAACTCATTTGTTACCTTAATGAACTAAGCTCATTCAGTCGAGCTTAACCTAAGCACAACAGACGATGAAATGGATAACACTCAAGGGAGGTAAGGTCTAGATGGTTGGGGGTGTGAGGAACTTCTCTTTTGATGTAATATTTCCTTCTTGTCAAGGGCCAACTTAGGGATCTCATTGCCCAAGAAGGAGGTGTGTTAGGCAGGTGCATGTAGTGTTTCTAGATGAACAACCTTTGTGTCCTTCACTTTCCTTCTTAGCCAAAAGTGGAATGACCATTAAATGTTCCACTTGGAACACAGTTGACCTAAGGAAGCCTTCATATAAAAACCCACAAACTAGACAACAACCATATTCCTCTTTGGGATAAAACTAAAACAAACAACCAAATGAGCTTTCTAAATCCATGAAAGAGGACCATCATCTCTAGAAAATGGTGTGTGGGTTTTGCCTACACTGGGCATGACACCACTAAACCATGAGAAAGGGGATCATCACTTTCAAAGGAGATGACAGATTTTTTTCTTTATAAATGGAGGGGAAGGGAACAACAGTACAACACAACATCACAATACAACAATAAACCACTAGTAAAAAGCCATGGCTACAAACCTTGGAAGCTCAAGATCTAATCTTCTTTCAGATCCATCCCAAAACCCACAAGATTTCTATAAAGGATGGAAACCCATTACATGCACTCATTTCTCTCTCTCCTTCCCTCCAAATCTGTTTTTATTTGAGTTTTGGTTTTATTCTTTAGAAGATATATGTTCCATTTCGTTAAATATCTCACGAACTCTTTGTGGTTGAACCAAGTTGCCGCTTGATGGAAAAAAATCGAAGATTGTCTATTTAAAAAGCATATCTCCTTGAGTATTTTGCAAATTCTATTTTTCTATTTAGAATATTCTCTTTTGCTACTTAGCATATTCTCTTTTCGTATAGCACATGCTCTTTTTCTATTTACTGTAATATATTTTCCTTTAAGTTTGTTTTGTTTTAATATCGTAAGTTGCATACTATTCACAACACCTGATAAGTCATGAAATATGACTTATTTACACACATTTTAGAGAGATTCTATTGGGATTATGTTGCATTACATGTCTAATTACACTAAAATGGATGTTTGTTGATCAAATCATTGAATTACATGACTTATGCATTTAAGTGTATTAATTTAATCCCTTAGATGTTAAGTTGGGCTATGTTTGATTGTAGATACAAGCTGGATCAGGTTGGAGCAAGTTGGTGCAACCTGGAAGGAGCAAAAGAGAAGAAAAGAGGTGCTGAACCACAATCCAGCAGACTGGATTCTAAGGTAGAAACTCTAGATTTCAAGAATTCAAGAATCCAGTCAACTAGATGGTGATCCAAACGACTGGATTAATTAATCCAAATCAGAAAGAAAGTCCAGGAGGCATTTCAATGAAGATCCAGTTGACTGGATGATGAACTAGATGACTAGATTCGCGCAAAATCAGTTTTAAAGAAAGCCCAATTGTGTTTTAAAGCTCCCCCAACTCAAGGCCCATTGGACCCAATTTGTTTAGGGTCTGAAATCAGAATTAGTTAGAAGAGATTAGGGTTAATAAGAGGTTTTAGATTGGATGGTTTAGACATAGACAGACTTACCCTTTCTCACTCTCCTAAGTTTAGGTTTTCACTCCCATGGCTGCCTAAACTCCTTGCTAGGGCTAAGGGCTATGTTTCACGTATAACGGTATGAGTACTTTGTAATCCCTTAGTTTTTATTGTTTAATTACATTTGATTGTTGAATATTTGATTCCTATTGATGTATGTTTTATTCCATACTTTATATAAGTTCAATCATGTTTTTTTTTTTATGATTAAGCAAGAATATTTCATGGTTTCAATTAGGAATCGTGTTTTATAAAATTGGAAGGTTTTTCTAAATATTACTCTAGCCTTTTTATCTTCTTCGGTTATAAAGTGTTTTTGAGTTCTTTTAGTTCAACCAGGTCAAAAGCTCTTTAAAAGAAAATAATCAATTGTATACTGTTATTAGAACAAGGTTTTTAACCAGGATTACAAGGGAATCATACTAGTATAGAGAAACACCTTGAAGCCCTAGTGTGTTTTACATATTGAATTTCCATAAACCAAATCCATTTTTCCCTTAAAAACAATTAGTTACATTGTCTTTTGAAAACACAAACTCCTTGAGGATCGACAACCCTTTTCTCCGTACTGCAAAGTACCGCTTATTATTAAGCGACATCAGTACCTAATGCGGTTGAATTGTGTCGTGGATGGGTAACACCTGTCATGATTGAACCAAGTGGTTGTTGACTGGTAAAAGGGAAAAACGTTTATCATTTATCATATTTCATCGTTTACTCTATATTGGCTTCTTTGCACACTCTGCTATTGGGCTTTCCTTTGATCTGTACAAATCCATTTACACTTGGGTGTCATTGGATTACTGGATTAAACCTACATTTCACTAAGAGTCAGTGGGATTTGAGTTGATCTAGTGGGCTTAACCTCCATTCCTTCAACCCGAGTCCAACAAAAAAACCAATTAAGCTCTAAGACGTGGCTGATCAGCAAAAAAACCCCAAGAATGGCTTCGGAGGAACCAAAGGGGCATGAAAGATGACACAATGGCAGGGTGTTTGAATAGCTAAACCTTAGCCCGAGAACTTCTGATGGCCAAATCAAGATTTTCGAGGTCCAAGATAAGTCAAATATGGAGAAAATGACGGGTTTATCTAATCTTCGAGATAAGTGATCAGTTGCTATCCTGAGATGTTGTTTGAGGCTACAACAGGTGTGAAATGATCCATAGAAGAAAACCTGCACCAACCTAGCAAGATATTGTTTGCTTTGGCACAAAGCCTCACGGTTTTGAACCAAGCAATCCTCTTGCAAAGACCTCTTGCAGGGTTGTGAGGCATCCCCCCTTATGAACCAAGTAAGGGACACTCATTTAAGTGATGCGGAAATTTGGGCTAACATGCCTCATTTAATGTAACACCTAGGAATTTAAACAAATTGTTAAGTTATTTAGGGGTTTTTTTTTATAAACTCTAGACAAAGGTATTTTTGTTATGTGGTCAAACATTTTCCTATCAAATGCCCATTTGGTTCTATCTCCTTTAAGATCCCCATTTTCTTTCTCTACCCATTCCTCTCTACTCCCTCATCCTCACCCACTTGGTTAGCCACCCTAACACGATCCCCACTAATGAGCACCATCTCTGGTCATCATCGACCTCCTTCTAATCATTGTTTTCTGGCCAGCTCATCGGAAATCTCTTCAAAGCCTTTAGATTCTTATGCCATGAAACTAAAGGTAAAAATCAAACTTTCCTCCCAATTTCTTCTATGAGATCCTTTGGGTTTTTTTTTTTTTTTTTTTTTTTTAATAAGTATTATCGTGGATACTTAAAAGATTTTGTGACATAATGAAAGATTGGGAGGGTTAGGTGGATTTTGGTATAAATGGTTTTGTAAAATCTGAATTTTCCATATCATTTAGGGATTTTGAAACTTGGTTGTGTAGGATGATGGCTGAATCTTTGTTTGGGCTTTATTTTGTTGAAAGAAACAACTATCAAAGTTGTGGGTTTTTCTTTGGTTGGGTTACTAGTTGAATATTTTGATGATAATCTTAAGATTTGTACTTTAGATTTATTTGAGTGATTGATTGAGTACTTTTGATTGCTAGTTGTATACTATGGGGTGTGCTAGATAAAAGAATCGGACGGGGAGTTTGAGGAACATGGGGACGCGTCTGTAAGTAACAACTAGAGACTAGAGGTTAATTTATGTTTTGTGTAAAACTTCTATTTTATACTGGATGTTTTCCTTAAGGTTGGTATAGAAACCCTCAGAGCATTTTCGCCTTTGGATACGTTTTCATTGGTTTTTCACTTCGTGACCAAATTTTGTGTTCCATATGTTTGTGCTTGATTTGGTTTGGTGCATGTGTTTTAGTTGTGGTTAACTAGCCTTAAGCTTAATTTATACCCTATAAAATAGTAAATTGTTCATATTTGGATTATTGGGTAAATTAATTGTTTCGGCAATAACTTTAACCAATAGGGTCTAAATCTAAACTTTCAATAAGCATGGTCAAAAAAATTAGAAAAGGGTATGTAAGGGCAAACACCAAAGAAAAATCAACTAAATCTAAACATATCTAGTGACTTCTAGACTATAAGTGCATAAAGCGATCATGCCACAAGAAAAATCTAATCCAGGATTCAGAGTTGAATCGGCATGCTAATACCAAGAATGTGTCAGGTATTAACATAAATGACCAAAAGAAGTATAAATTCTCCATAATATTAACATAGTTTATGTAGGATATTAATTTGGTGCGGGGTACCACAGATCAAACCAGAACATGGTACAATCTCACGTACTTTATTTCTCTCTTGAAAGGATGGCTTTCTTTACAATATGGTTGTGTTATTTGGTGATGTGATGTAACCCTTGAGAGAGAGACAACTATTCCTATGGTTATGACTCTCCATGGTAAGTTCTATGCTTATCTATAATTAAGGGGGGATGTGAGATAATTCAAGCAACTCCATCATCTTTCCAAATATTCCTTCATATGTGATCACCACCCTCATAGCATTATCATCCTTCTTTGAAAATCCTATCCCATTCAACCCATCCCTCACCTACTCCAAGAATGTCCCTAGTGTGATCTTTGAGATCATAACAAGGAAGGCTCTCAATTGGTCCACCAATGTATCAAATTACAATTATCTAGTATTTCACTCCTAAGAACTCTTGCAAATCACAGTGGGTGGTAGCCCATTAATTGGAGATATTGCCATACTACAACAACATTACAAAATTGGAGAGAATTATTTGCAAGATTTCTCGCTCAATGCCTCACTTACTATGACAAATTCTAACCCTAATGTATGGGACATGGAGCATGTGCATGAAACCATCCTAAACATGCTTAAGACTGAATTGAGAAGATTCAAATTTGTGGGAGAATCATTTAAGATAGACCCCAATAAAGATAGCATTGGTACAAAAAACAACACCAACACACTTGCAAAGAGGAAAGCAACTGTTAGTGTCAGTAAGCCCATTAGGCTTAGGCTCTAGCCCATTGTATTCACTTGCACAATACACTTACTTGTACAACACTCTCATTTCCTTTACAACACTCTTATGTCTT
The DNA here is from genome assembly GCA_014362285.1 of Fagus crenata. NCBI lineage: Eukaryota > Viridiplantae > Streptophyta > Magnoliopsida > Fagales > Fagaceae > Fagus > Fagus crenata. The sequence goes on from BKZX01029060.1 coordinate 124,361, forward strand.
CCTCTATAAAGGCATTGTATTGTATGATTCAATACTTTGATGCTAGTAGAATTGATTCCCAAATCTAACATGGTATCAGAGCCACTACTCTAACCTTTTGGTGTTCTAGGTATCTGCAATCCTTTCTTTTTTGGCATCCTTTTGCTGCTTGTCCCTTCTCCGGTCTAACTCTGCCATTGTTTGACATCACAGGTAGTTCTCTGCCACCACCGTTAGAAGTCACTCCATGTCTAAAAAACCACTGCCATCATTGGAGCTCCAGTATTCGAGTCCCCTATCACCACCTTACCAAACACACCACCGAAAAGATCTTGCAACGATCTATACATCACTGCCAGAATTGTTTTCATTGGTGCCCACACACGCCACCATAAGTTTCAGCAAGTGGCTCCACATGTCACATGTGTTATAGGAGCCAATATCACTACCTTTCCATACACCACACAAACGACACATGTGTACGCATGTCCATGCACCAAATAGAGCCTTTCTGCTCGAGTCTTGCCATGTGCCAACTTCATGCCTCGCCATGTCAACCCTAGGCCACCTCACTAACACGTCATCACGCTACATCAACCAAGACCGATCCAAACATGTATCCGAACCAGACCACTTCGTTGACTTTATACCCAAACCGACCGTATATTTAACCTGCGTTTATCGAAAGGTTGACCAATGTTGACTTTGACTCTAGTGTTGACCTTTTTACTGTCCAGGTGTTTTCTAGTCATCTTTTTCGTGCTGATTCCTTTTTTGTAGTCTCTTTTTGCATATCTTGTGTCTAAATGGCTCAAAATTAGGTTTCTCACCCCATTAATGTCACTTTGGATGGTCAAAATTATCTTGTTTGGACTCATTCTATGCACAACTTTCTTAAAGGTAAACAATCATGGCTCTCTATCACTGTTGAGCTGAAGAAACTAGTCAAGGGTGCCTCTGAAAGTGATGATCTCTTCCGGATCCGTTTTGTTGATTGGGACGTCAACAATCATCAAATTCTTACCTGGCTATGCAATACCTCCATATCCCCTTTCTCCAATATGCTCTGTAGCTTTGATGATGCAAAGTCTGCCTAGGATATGCTAACCAAACATTGTTTTACACCTCATGGTTGAATAATATCAAATCAAGTAAGAACCTATCCATTCTATCAATAATTTCTTTGCTCGTCTCTAATTCATTTAAGAACAAATCGATCTTTCCAATCCAACTTGGGATACTCACACTGATGCAGTCAAATATGCTAACCATCGAGATCAACTTCGTCTCTATAAGTTTTTGATGGGTTTGCTTGATGATTACGAGCCTATTCGTGGTCAACTGCTACACAGTCTCCTCCTCCTTCTCTTGATACAGCTTTCAATGAGCTAGTTTGTGAGGTGAGTCGTCTACAGATCTTGCAAGTTTAGAAAAAGCTCAGTATCATAGCTACTTCACCACCTCTTGCACACTCTCAGTATTGTCGATCTGACAAATTTGGCTTCAGTGCTCGTTGTTTAAACATGCAATCTAACAAATTCTGTCATTAATGCAAGAAACATGGACACACTATTGAGACTTGTCATCCTCGCAACAAGTCAGCAACTTCTACCGCTGCTATTACCTATTCAAAAACTGATCAGACACCAGATCTTGTCCCAATTGAGTCTTCTGGATCCACCCTCACAGTTTCCATGAGTGACTTGAAGAATTTCATCGCTCCGGTTCTGATTTGGTCTAGTAATGCATCATCTTCCTCTGCTCTTTCTGTCTTTCCTGTTAAGTCTTCCTCTTAGCTTCTTGACTTTTCTTGTTCAATCACATGACACCTTACCCATCATTTTTCTCTCACATTAGTTCTGCATGTCATACACAGACTATTCACATAATTGATGGCTCCACTATGCCTGTTCATAGTGTAGGCACCATCTCTACCTCCAAACTCTCGATTCCTAAGGTGTTCCATGTGCCTAAACTTTCTTATAATTTATGTTTTGTTGGTCAGTTAATTGAACTTGGATATCGTATCATTCTTGATTCTTTAGTTATGTTGTGAAGGGATCCTAAGACGAGGCAGGAAGTTGGGACCTGCAGTAAAATTGGGTGTCTTTTCAAAATGTCCAATCTTCATCTTCCCACTATTGGTGTTTCCACCGTTACCTAATCTTCACCTTCCTTATCACTTTGGCACTCTCAGCTCGAGCACGCACCCTCCTCTCAAGTTCAACAAATAGCATCTAGGGTTTATTGGGTCTAGTGTCTAAGGAAAATTTTGATTAAGTTTCATGGCAGTTAGTAAAACAACTAGCTTTGCCTTTTCATAATATTGAGTCAATGTGTACTGATATTTTTTATTTAGTTCATTCTAATATTTGGGGACCTTCTCCCGTCAATAGTATTAGTAGATCTCACCATTTTGTTGTGTTTATTGATAATTTTTCTAGTTATAGTTGGACTTTTCTTATAATTTCTCATGATGAATATTAATATCTATTGTAACTTTGCAAAGATGGTTAAAACTCAATTCTCCAAACACATCAAAGGTTTTTTGGTTTAGCAATGCACGTGAATATACAGAACATGCCTTTGAAAATATTCTGCATTCACATGGCACAATTCATCCTGTCCAGGCACCTTCGAACAGAATGAGAGAGTCGAACGGAAGTTTTGACACATTCTTGATACTGTTTGTGCTCTCATGTTGTCTTCCAAAGTTCTTACACCCTTTTAGGGGGAAGTTGTCCTCAATGTTACCCATACAATCAATTGTATTACGAGCCCAATTATTTCTAATGAGACTCCTTATGAGTGCGTCTTTGGATTTCCACCTCACTATCAACATCTTCGATCCTTTAACTCTGTTTGTTTCATACTTCTTCTGCCTCATGAACATAACAAATTAGAGCCTTGTTCTTGTATCCTCTGCTTCCTTAGCTATGGAGAAACTCAAAAAGGTTATCGATGTTATGATTCTATTGCAAATCATCTTCGAATCTCCTGCTATTTTGTCCTCTGGGAGTATCGTCTCTTCACTTAGGCATCTTAGTTCCATCTCTCATTTTTCCAATCCTCTAATCTTAGACATTTTTCGAGATGAGTCCTCTAATATATCTCTAGAAGTTCCTATCTCCGCTCATTCAACTAAGACTACTAACCACTCTTTCAAATCATCATCTAACGAGCTGCCCCACTCCTCTATTAGGTCCACTATTCTTGTCCTTTCCAAGGATCTGAAATCTAAACCCACACTTCGTCATTCCTCTTAGGTATCATCGCTTCTGTGGCACTTACGTGATTTTCATTATTACACTGCTCTTGCTGTACTTCATGAGCCTTACTCTATCGCGAGGCCTCCATTAACTCTTTATGGTAGGGTGCAATGACTGATAAACTTGATGCATTATCCAAGGACTATACTTGGGATCTAGTTGATCTACCTCCTCACAAGTTTGTGGTTGGTTGTAAATGAGTTCACAAGATCAAGACTCAGTGCGATTGGTCCAATGAGAGATACAAAGCTTATTTTGTTGCCAAAGGTTTCACATAAGTGTATGGCATTGATTTCCAGGTGACATTTGCTCTGGTTGCTCGTCTTTCATCCGTTTGCACCTTATTGGTTGTTGCAGCCTCAAGCCAATGGAATCTACTCTAAATGCCACCTTCGTCTCGTCTCTCTCATCCACCCAAAAAGGTATGCTGGCTTCGTAGTGCACCATATGGCTTTCAGCAAGCTCCTCGAGCTTGGTTTGCTAAGTTCAGCTCTATAGTTTTTCAATTGGGTTATTCCATCAATTCCCATGACTTTGTCGATTTCCTTCATCACACCAACAAAGGCACCATTATGCCACTCTATATTGATGGGTGATGACCTTGGTGGCATTCTAAAACTCTAGGATTTTCTCAGTCAGCATTTCAAAGTGAAAGATCATGGCAATCTCAATTATTTTCTGGGTCTTCAGATTACCTCTTTTTTTTTTTTATTGTTTCTACCTGACTCAATGCCAAGTACACATTCGATCTTCTGTCTCGAGATGGTCTTACTGATCACAAAATTGTTGATACTTCTATCAAACTTAATGCATGCCTAACTCCTTCTTCAAGAGAACCACTACCTAATTCTACCCTCTATCCAAAATTGGCTGGCACCCTAGTTTATTTCAGAGTCACTTGTCTAGACATCTCATATGTAGTGCACTAAGTGAGCCAGTTCATGTATGTAACACGTGTAGGCACCTTAATTTGTACTGGTTGATACACATGGTCCCCGATCTCAGTGATGATAATTCAAGATCTCTCATAAGGCGAATTTGTGTTGAAAACCACCTGGAAAGTTCTAGAGAACGAGTTCAAAAGCTGCCTTTTAACCTAAGAGGCGTGCCCCTATTTTGATGTGGTGTACATCTGTAGTGAAGAGGCACACGCCACTAAAAAAAGGCGTATGCTAGTGCCGCCAAGCAAAAACCCTAATCGTGGAAACTGGTTGTTTCCTATTGGAATAGGTCAGTTTACCCCTTCTTCAAGCAAACCCTAGCCCATTTTCCATTATAAAAGGAGGTCCATACCTCACAAACAAATCATCCTGGAGAGTCTCCACAGAAACACTGAAAATACTAAGAAATACTAGTATAGTAGAATAGAGAGAAGTAGGAAGAAGTAGTCCTAGAGTAGTGAAGCTCTACTGAAGTAGAAGCCTAGAGTAGATGAGGGAATGAGTAGTTTTACAGGAGCGAAGCCCTGCCTAAAAGAAGATAGTGAAGAAGAGTTCTTGAGTGAGTAGTTATTCTCTAGTTGAAGTACTAGAAGGATAACCCCTTTCTCACAAAACTCCAATCATAAACCTAGGCGCTCAAAGCCTTTCTTGTTCAAGATCAACACATAAACTCTGCCAAAGAGATCAAGTCTGAGAGACCGGTGAACTGCTAGCTTGCAATAAGCTGTTTAGAGGCTAGGTATGTATCTCCTTAATAGGCCATACCAATCTCCATGAATATATGATTGTTATATCGCTTTCTAGGTTTAGTTAGAATAACTAGATCTTTATTCAATTGCATGTTTGATCACTCTCCAATGAGCTATGCCATGTTCGTCTGTTTACTAGAATAGTTTCCCAAATTGCCATGAATTTTAGGTTAGAATTGCAACCTATGTTGTTGTGGGGATGATTCCTATAACTTGGTGATAAGCTTGGATTCAAGGTGAGATCCTTCTTTCAACTTCAATATGAACATTATGCCATGTCTTGTTTGCTATTTGATTGTGCTAGAATTAGGTTTAAGTGTTTTTGTATGATTAGAGATTCTTTAATAAACTCTTTCAAAGAATATCAAGTAATATAGAGGAATGCCAACCGTTAGGTTAGGCGTTTTTGGGTGTCTAACACCTTCCTAAGATGTACCTTAGCTCCGGACATAGCTCAAGACTAGTCCTACTGTGAATGAAGTCATATTTATGGTTCTTGAACCTATAAACCAAGTGGTAACTCCTTGTTCCTCTGTTCCTAAGCCTAAAAGGTTCGAGAGCACGAATGACCCCAAAAGAGAGGTGACCAACACGGCATCTCACACCACGTTCAAATTACTATGATGTTCTCTTGTACATTTCTGCGATAACTTAAGGGTACTCTTTTCAACGGTCTACACTTCTCTGCTCAGTCTCCTCTTATTTTAAAAGCCTACTTTTATGCTGATTGGGTAGGAGATCCCACCAATCAACGGTCCACTATTGGATATTGCTTCCTCCTTGGATCCTCTCTAATCTCCTAATGATGCAAGATATAGTTTCTTGTGGCTTGCTCGAGTACCAAGTCTAAATATCGTTCCCTAGCTGACACCACATTTGACTCCTTTAGTTACGATGGTTACTACATGATTTGAGTGTGTCCACCTCTTCTGCTACTCCTATCTACTATGATATTAGGAGTGCCATTAGATTGTTTGTAATGATCCCTTCCACGAATGGACCAAATACATCAAGATCAACTATCATCTTGTCCGACATCACTTCCTTCAAGATTCCATGCATCTAGTCTCTATTGCTTCCCAAGATTAGTTTGCATACATCTTTACAAAGTCACATCCCACTGGATGTTGTTGTGATCTAGTTTCAAAACTCAAGTTGGTCTCTCATCCTCCACCTTGAGTTTTAAGGAGGGTTGTTAGTGTTAGTTAGCACATTGGGCTTTGGGCTCTAGCCCATTGCATTTACTTGCACAGTACGCTTACTTACGCAACACTCTCATTGCTTGTACAACACTCCTATGCCTCTATAAAGACATAATAGCCCAAGCCCAAAAACTTAGTTCCAAACCCAACTTGTGGAAGCCCAAGAATAAGGATTATGGCTTGGAAAAGAATTTCAAGCCCAATCTAAAGGCAAGCCCAAGTCTAGTTCACCATCTGAGATCCATTCAAAGATCCAACCAAGAGCCGAATCCTTAACCCAATTTAGAACCTTGTCTGAAGCCAAGTAATTCGAGACGTAGCCTGGACCACGAAAGTTGTAACCCAGACTGACCTATAGTCACCTATTAGAACCAATCTGATCTATTATTGTTATTATTAAAGCAAATAAACAAAAAATAATAAGAACAAATGAAAATGAGGAAAGGACGTATTCTCTTTCAATCAGATTTCAATGACATTGAAATTCCTTTTCTGATCCTCCGCTTGAACTGCAAAACAATGAATATTTACTCAAACAGGTCAAAGAAATGTTGAGGATAAAAAATAAGGATAAGTCTGCTAACTCACAATTACGAATTTAATATATATTTTATAATAACGAATGAATGGAAAAGATTAAGTAGGTCTGATAGATAGACGGAGTGATGACCATAAAATACACAACACTATCGTATTAATTGAAACAAAAGACTAAACAAAAGACTAAAATACAGAAAAGGGGAATTAAAATTAATACCAACAATAATAATCCTATTAAACCTCTAATATATATGCTTTTTTCTCCACAAAAAAAAAAATAAAAAAGACTAAACGTTGTACAACCTTACCACCTTCGACTGGGACAAGCCACCAGAGAACGCAAAGCTCCAGGTGAAATTTCCAAGACCACAAATACAAGTTTCGTAAGTACTCTTCTTTTTCCTTTTTCTTTTTGGCTGAATGTTTCGTAAGAACTCGATGTCTGTCTCTCACTCCTCTTTAATAGAACATCTATGCAAGCGTTTTCCAATCTTGTATATCACTCACAAATAAAAGGCATCTACGTACCATTACTCTAGCACGAAGCAAAGAATCAGTCTCTTACCGACGAATTACAAAATAAAAGAAACAAGTCAAGAATCGTCAATGGTCAAGAGCATGAAAATGTATGACAGATTTATCCAAAACTTTTAGCAAAGAGGCCGGCCAAAAAATTTAACAACCAAAAAAAAAAAAAAAACGGGTCATGACATTACTCTTTGGGGTAGTATTTTTTTTTTTTTTTTTTGAATGAAACGACAGCTACTATTTGAGGTAGTAAATTATAGGGTCATAGCATTTTGAGGGCCTTCAAGGCACCTATCATTTATATTTGATTTTATTTCTCGTATACCACCCCTTGATTTAAATGAGTTTCGAATATAAAAATCATTTATTTGTACATAACCTAGTCGAGGTAAATCCATGAATTTAATTCAGTTATTCTTTCTAGTCTTAATAATCATAATCTTAATAACCAACAGCTTTAACCTTGAATTGTTAGATATATGAATTTTTTGATAGAACTATTTCAGAAACAAGTCATTCGTTTTCTCACTACTAGTTGATCCTAAACATGTTCCTCTCATTCCATTAACTAATCTTATTCTTGAATCTTATTTATGAGATTGATAAAAATCATTAACATTATACATAATGATAGTTGAAAATCAGTGAGCCTGACTACACCTCGAATATAGCTGGAAGGCCTGCACTAACAAAAGAATGAGAGAATACACCGATGTGATTCCGGCCAAAGAGTCTCCGATGCTAGAGTTAGAATTCTGAGAAGAGTTCAAATAGCTTAGAGAAAGAAATGAGTAATCAGGGTTTTTTGTGCATACCTGGTTTAGGCTCCTCCTATTCCTTTTATAGGGTCAGGATTATAGTCATTCGTTATCCATAAATGTTATGCTCGAATCCCTCCTGCCATAAATGGGGCGTTTCTATGATGTGTAATGGCTTGATCCATATAAGGATGGGTTGGCGTAACGCTTTTTCCAACATTAAAGTGTCTTTATTGGGGTTTAGTGACAATTGTCTATCCGTGTGTGTTGGACAATCTTCTATATATGACGATCATGATTGCACTGTTTTTTGTGTGAATGATCAGATGCCCCTTAATTTCTAGGTCGTTGAAAAGGACGACTCGCGAAATTATAAACGGTCAAGGGTCTGGTGGTAATTTCACGGGCTTTCTTTTTGTACCCGCGTTTGAAATAAGGGGGAAGGTGATTTTGGACACATGTAACCAATTTGGTGGGTACGCGAATCGACGTGAGTCTTTGCCTGTATGTCAAGAGTTTTGAAAATGCAACCCATTTAAGGGATTTTTCTTTTTCTCTCACTTTTTACTTCTATGTTTTGGACATTTTCTTCCAGCGAAACCTCTGTCTCGAGCCTTACCTTTCTTTCGGTGAGTTCTCTGTTCTTTTGCTTTTTGCGTGTCTTCTTTACATTTTGCATTGGATTCGTTGAGTGCTCTGTTTAGGAACTTCTTCATGGGTGTGTGTCGATTTGCAGAGAGTAAATTAGGTCCCCTTCCTTTAGTTGATTATTTCCCAGCTAATAGCGTGCTCCACCACCTATCGACAGAGCTTTATTCCTTGTCTTTCCCAGCATTAAGCACTTAAGGGGTAATTAGAGGTTCTATGGCCAGTGAGGTGGGTTGGTTGTTAGTTTTATCGGAGGAGCTTCCTGAGGGTTTTTGTAGACACCTTATTTTGCTACCTAAATTCCATTCATAACATGCATGGGAGCTTCACAGACTAAAAATCCAAAAGTGGGCCCCAACATGAAAATTTGTGCACGTTCAAGGTTTTCAGTACCAATTTGTTATGGGCATCTGATTGAAGCAAAATTGCATTCACATAAGTTGTTAGGTCAACACGATCACAACAACGCGACTTGCACTCAATTTGGACTCTAGGCGTTTTGACACGAAAATTCGAGCATTTCTATGGTTTCAGTCCCATTTTTCTTGGGACGTCCAATTGACACCAAAATAATTTTGAATGAGTCGTTAGGTCAGCATGATCAAAACAACGTGTCATGCATTCAAATCGGATCACAAACGAGAAAGTTATCGCCGATCAAAGTTTTAACGCTTCGGGTCTACATTAACTTAAATTTACATGCATACATACAATTATATCTCAGACATATATGCCAAAAACACATTTGGAATGGGCAGAAATTCTGCCCATTCACATTCAAAATTGCATGCTTAAAAAAGGAAAAAAACAAATTTTGGGCTTGTAGTGCCAAACAGCACTGTGATATTAAATCCTAGTGTCGGTGGGCACTAAGATTTTCCAACAGAGTGCTGGCCAGCATTGTGTTCCTGGACCATGTTCTGCACATTTTTGTCTTTTTCAACACAAGGGGGGACAAGCCATGGGCTGGCATGCACGTTTTGCAGCCTATGGGGGCCAAGAAATTAGCCTCACCTACCCCCCATTGACCCATTCACACCTTCTTCTTCTATAAATACAACATCAAGCCTCCATTCAAGTGGTTAGAAAGTGTAGAGAAAAATTAGAGAAAAATAGGGAGAGTTTTCAAGAGTGTTTTAAGCAGAAAATTTCATTGAAGCAAACCCTCCTCTTCAAAGTTCTAAAACTCTTAAAGGTTGAGAAATCTTTTAGATTTAACTCACCATTCATTATCTTTGGAACCAAGACTTAGAAAATCTTTGCACTTCAACTTTTCTTAAACCGAAATTACTTTCCAAAAGTCTTAGGGGGCGTTTGGTTAACTTGATGTTATATTATAACGTGATGTTAGATCCCTTGAATCTTTGATCCATGGAATCACATCATGGGAATATAAGATTACGGTATTTGGTTCGTTAGTCGCATTATAATGAGATTCCCTTAATATATCATTCCTATATTTGGTTGGTTCAAAACATTTACCAAATTAATAAAAAAAAATGATAAAATGATAAAAATAATCTAAAAAACTAAAAAAATAACAAAAATACTATTGACATCACAAAAATGATCAAAATATTTATGAAACCACCAAAATATCTTTGAAAACTGTTGAAAATACCAAAATACCTCCCAAAACCAATAAAATCATCAAAATACACTCGGAACCTCTAAAATGAGCAAAATAGCCCTAAACTTCTAAAATGACCAAAATACCCTTAGAATCCCTAAAAATGACTAAAATACCCTAAGAATCCTAAATTGACCAAAATAACCCAAAAACATCTAAATAATCAAAATAGCCCTAAAACCATTAACAATGACCAAAATACCCTTAAAATCCTAAAATGACCAAAATGTCTTGAAACCTCTAAAATGACCAAAATAACTCTAAAACTTATAAAATGACCAAAATATCCCTAAAACCCCTAAAAATGACTAAATACCCTCAAAATCCTAAAAGGACCAAAATAACACTAAAACCTCTAAAAAAACCAAAATAACCCTGAAACTTATAAAATGACTAAAATACCCTCTAAATCCAAAAATGACAAAAATAACCCTGAAACCTAGAAAATGACTAAAATACCATCGAAACCTTCAAATGACCAAAATAACCCTGAAACCTTTAAATGGACAAAATACCTCAGAAAACATCTAAAATGATCAAAATACCCCCAAAACCTCTAAAATAACCAAAAAAAAAAAAAAAACCTTGGAATCCAAAAATTACCAAAATAGTTATGGAAACCTACAAAATGACAAAAAAAACTCCAAACCCTCTAAAATGACCAAAATACCCTCGTAACCACTAATACGACCACAATACTCCCAAAACCTTAAAAAAAAAAAAAAATGTCCAAAATAATTGTGGGAATCATTTACCTTTTTGGTCCCGTATTAGCTTAATTTGAGTTGGATATTTAATTTTCATTGTTTTACTAAGGTGGTTGTATGTTTGGAATAGCTTTATGCCAGAGTAAAAAGTATATTGAAATTTTTTATGTATTACTTTTGTGAAGGAAAATAAAAGGAAAAAGGGTATAGATTGACACCCCAAGGTATGAGGAAATTACACTCTCTATACCCGATTTTCGAGAAATGACACTTTGCCCCCGAGGTATTTTGGTGGTTTCAAGTGTATTTTGATCATTTTGGAGGTTTCAAGAGTATTTTGGCCATTTTTGTCATTTTGGGTATTTTAGGTGTTTTGGTGGTTTTAAGGGTATTTTGTTGATAGGTTTCAAGCTTATTTTTGTCATTTTGGATGTTCCGATGGTATTGTGGTCATTTTAGGGGTTTCGATATATTTTGGTCACTTTTGTGGTTTCTGGGTATTTTGGTTATTTTAAGGATTTCAGGGGCATTTTGGTCACTTTGGTGATTCATGGGGTATTTTGGATATTTTAGGGGTTCTGGGGATATTTTGGTCATTATAGAGTTCTAGGTGTATTTTGGTCATTTTGGAGCTTTCAGGAGTATTTGGGTCATTTTTGGGGTTTCAAGGTTATTCAGGTCATTTTGGACGTTTTAGGTGTATATTGGTCATTTTAGAGGTTCCAAAGATATTTTGGTCATTATAGGGTTTTAGGGGTATTTTGTTCATTTTTGGGGTTTCGGGATTATTCTGATCATTTTGGACGTTTTTGGTGTACATTGGTCATTTTAGAAGTTTCAAGGATATTTTGTTCATTATAGGTTTCTAGGGGTATTTTGGTCATTTTGGAGGTTTAGTAGTATTTGGGTCAATTTTGGGATTTCTGGTCATTTTTTTAGGTTTGGGTATTTTGGTCATTTTTTGGATTATTCTAGTTATTTTGGACTTTTGGGTGTATATTAGTCATTTTTTTAGGTTTGGGGAGTATTTTAGTCATTTTTAGGTTTTGGGGGTATTATGGTCATTTTTGTACATTTTGAAATTATCAGGAGTATTTTGGTCATATTTGGGGTTTCAAGGATATTTTGGTCATTTTGGACATTTTTGGTGTATATTGGTCGCTTTTTAGGTTTTAGGGGTATTTTGGTCATTTTTGGAGTATATTGGTTTTTTTTAGGTTTTAAGAGTATTTTGGTCATTTTCAGACATTTCGGGAGTAAATTGGTCATTTTAGAGGTTTAATTGATATTTTGATAAATTATGAGATTTAATAAGTAATTTGGTCATTTCGGTGATTTTTATGGGTATTTTGGTTATTTTAAGGTATTTGAGGACATTTTAGTCATTATCCAATGACAATTTTCTAATTACAATTTGTTTGTTAGTTTTTTTTTTTTTTTTTTCTATATAAAAAAAATTGTCACATTCCCATGAGAGTGGAATATAAGATTCCTTTAATGTAAAGATGTAATCACATCACACCAATTTAGGATGATGTGAATCCACTTGTAATCTTACATTACGGATATATAAATGAACCAAACACCGTGATGTTGAACATTACGCTAATGTCATTACGATCACGGGTACATCAAGTGAACCAAACGCCCCCTTAATGGTTTGAAGGTTGGAAAAATCATTTTGATTTTGTTCACCCTTCATTATCTTTACAACCTAGGTTTGAAATTATTTTGCCACCAACCCATACAATCAAACACTTCTTAGGATTACCTATACAACCTGCAAATTGTATACACATCCTTAGAGTCATCGAGTCACAAAGCTCACAACCACACAAGTTATGAAACACATACTTGACTTTAATTTTGTTTTGCATGTGGGTTAGTTCTCTAAACCTTATGCTTTAATTTTTTTTGCTTACTTTATGCTTTAATTTTAGTGATTACATTATGTTTTAATTTCTTGTGTTTACATTTACAAGTTTACTATAATTATGTGTTTAAGCTTACAACTATTACATGAGAATCATATTGCAACCAACATAATAACAATACGGACAATTAAAATCAATTTGTTTGCACAACATACATGCATTGATATTACAATATGCTTGGCAATTTTCAATATAAGAGGACCAATGTAAATTGGGAAAAATGGGGTTCCTAATATCTTCCTATTTTGTAACCAAGCCTCCAAACCAAAACTTCGGTTTGCATACATAGTGCCTTACAACAACAATTAATTTTCTTTTTACATAGATTATAGCTAGAAAATTTATACAATATTATTTTCTTAGATTGTATTCTAGGGGAATTTTATTTGTAACATTTACACACACTATTTCATTTAGCAATTGTACAAATTCTAAAAGGGAATTACATTACTCTTGACTTTGAGTTTTCTTAATTTTTTTCTTTAAAATAATGGTTAAACTATTGTTTTCATCCCTAAACTATACATGAATTTTCTTTTTCATCCCTGAACTTTGAAAAGTTCGTTTTTTGTCTCAGAACTTTGAAAAAGTTCATTTTTACACATGAATTTCGTCCTTTTATATAAAAAAATTAAAAAAAAAAAAAAAGTCCAAGAACGAAATTCATGTTTAAAAGTGAACTTTTTCAAAGTTAAGGGACGAAAAACGAAACTCATTTATAGTTTAGGGATGAAAACAATATTTTGGCCTAAAATAAATTAAGTGGCGACTCCACAAACAACATTTCACATCGACCTTAAACCTCGAAGGTCAATTAAAACATTAATGTTTTTATCCCATCATTTGAGACACACTACCAATTTAATTTCCAAATTGAAGCCAAAATCACTTAATACTAATCGAGGGGTTTTCGTGATTTTGAGAAACGGAGCGAGGTTCTCATAGTAGCGACTCCACTGGGGATACTAGAGGGCTTAATTTCATAAAATATATTGAGCTTGGCCAATATATGTTATGTCTTTGCATTTTTGTGATTTATTGCTTTCCATAACAATTGTTCATGCACCATGTAGTTACATACGTTGGCAAGTAATAAATTCATCAAGCCCGAAAGCCCTAGTATCCTAGTCGTAGATCACGGTCTTCATGAGACTTGGGTACCCTTGACGAAATTACCACCCCATAGCGTTGTATCGATTTTGATCCTTTCTTAATTGATGCGTTAACGGATAAACCGTATCGTTTGAACCAACGCGATGCTCATGGCGTCATAAGTTGGGAGATACAACGACCTAACTTATGGGTTCCCTCTTTGCCTACCTTCTACCCATGTAGAAAAAATAGAACTTTTCACTAGGCTTAACCCGGTAAAAATATGTTTATGCCTTGTTTGATTATAACGTCTCATTGTTTAAACTTTGTTATGTTGTTTGCTATATGATATATTGCTTATACCATTAAAAATGTTCAACACATAAATCAAATGAGTAAACATTTTTTTTTTACGCTGTAAGGCCCGACAAGGCTTTATCAAAATGATCAAATGTTTTTTTATGCCGTAATACTCTACACGATCCAAACGAATTAACGTTTTTTTTTTTTTTTTACATAAGGTTTAACAAGGCTTAGTTATAACAAATAACGTTTTGAAAAATTAAAATGCATGTTTTAAATAATACCTTGAATGGTTAAAATTTAATACATACAATGCATTACTTTTTTTTGAAAAATACACGTTGTAAAACACCTTAAATAGTTAAAATATAACGTATGACATATACATAATTGAAAAATTAAAATTAATGTTCTTAATTACACCTTAATTGGTTGAAATTTAACATACAAATAGAATTAATTTTTTTTTTTTTTAATAACACCTTAAATGGTTAAAATTTAAATACATCATGAATTACATCTTAATTGATTAAAATTCATCATACCTTTTAAATAACATTTTAACGGTTAAAATTTAAATACATTTTAAAGTATATCTTAACGGATTAAAATTCACTACATTTTTTAATAACACCTTAAATGGTTAACATTTAAGCACAAATTGAATTACATCTTATTGGATTAATTCACCACATCTTTTAAATTACATCTTAAATGGTTAAAATTTAAATACATCATGAATTACATCTTATTGGATTAAAATTCACCACACTTTTTAAATAACACCTTTAATGCTTAAAATTTAAAAACATCTTGAATTATATTATAATGGTTCAAAATTCACTACATTTTCAATAAAATCTTAAATGTTTCACATCTTGAATTACATCTTCATGGATTAAAATTCACTACATTTTTTTAGTAACACCTTAAATTATTAAAATTTAATCACATATTGAATTAAATATTAATTGATTAAAATTCAGCACACTTTTTAATAACTTATTAAATGGTTAAAATTTAAACATATCATAAATTACATCTTAATTGATTAAAATTCACCACATTTTTAATAACACCTTAAATGGTTCACATCATGAATTACCTCTTCAACAGGTTAAAATTCACATTTTGGATTACACTTTAAATAGTTAAAATTCATCATTTCATCATACAATGAATAACATCCTTGAAGGATTAAAATTCACATTTTTCAATTACACTTTAAGTAGTTAAAATTAATCATTTTTATCATACATTGGGTAATACTCTTAATGGATAAAAAAATCTCCTAAAGTTTAGGTATGTCGTTTGACATAAAATTTTCCTAAAACTTGAAAGAACAACATTTTTTGACACTTGTTGGGCCTAAAGAAAATAACATTTTCTCACTTGTCATTAGGCCCGACAATCCTTAGGTAAAACTTCTTTTTCGGTAAGGCCAAATAAGGTCTAAACCAATCATCATTGCGCGTTAGGTCCAACATGACCTAGGCAAATAATCACTTTTATTAAGGTCCAATAAAGCCTACTCAAATTGAATAACTTAAATCTAAAATGAGAGCCTTAAAGTATGCAGGGTAAGGTTTGGACTCGTGAAGAGAGGGGATATTTGGAAGATTGTTCTTCACCATCTTTGAAGTTGAAGAGATTGTTGTTCAATGATAGTCTAAGCCCAAGTAACTCCCAGTCTGAACAAGAATCACCAGTTTCTTCTCAGAGCCTGTCCTTTGCCCTGGGGAAAATAGTAATTCTAAATCCAATGAGTTGAAAGAATTGTTGCACACTTTGGTCGTGGGCCAAACACAATTGAGAGAAAACATACATCAAATTTTCCAACATTTGCTATCTAGAGAACCTCAAGTTCCAAGATTGAGAATAAAGTAATATTTACAACGAACTCGCCTATGAACATTTTGGACCGAGAAGAGGATGCTCCAAAGGGTGAAGCAAATGGAGAAGGTTATCAAAAAGACATGTAGATTTGACGAGGCAGTGGATCTACAATCCTTGTCTCCTTTCCCCAAGGCCTAACTACCTTCGAAGTTCAAGATGCCATCACTAGATAAGTTTAATGGCATGGGTTGTCTAGTGACCCATCTGAAAATGTATACAAGGGTCATGCACCCACTTGGAGCTGATGATGAGATTTTAGCCCAACTGTTTATGAACACCCTTACAAGGTGGCTTTGAAGTGGATTTTTAATTTGAAAGACTCTTACACCAACACATGGGAAGACATTTGCTCGAAATTTTCATGCAATATCAGTTCAACAATGCAGTGGATGTTACAAGGAGAGATCTTGAGACAACCAAACAAGATGCTAAGGAGACCTTCTCGTCTTTCATTACAAGATGAAGGGCAAAAGCCATTCAAATGACCGCCCAACCTAATAAGGAGGATCAGTTGCAAATGGTAGTTAAGAATTTGTTGACTATCTACAACAAGCATTTGTTTGCATAATACTTCCCAACCATCAAATCCCTAGTTGCGGCTGGAATCCAAATTGAGGACACTTTATAGGCGAGTACAAATCAAGATTGAAGTTCAAAGCTGCAAGGCCACACAAGTCCCAAACTGTCACCTACTTCACCAAAAAGCCACACAAGTTTCACCATTCCCCATACTCTCCAAAAGGCCTTACAAGCCAAATTTCCCAAACACTTACCCACATCTGGTCCCACAAGCCTGATTTCACCATAATCCATACTCCACAAAAGGCCACACAAAACCCAAACTCCTAAACAGTTAATTATTAAACTTCAAGTTTCGTGCTCAAGGCCACACAAGCCAACCATTCTACAAAGATCACACAAGTATTCAAGCCTCAAGATTTGAGCTCAAGGCCCTACAAGACAACCATTCTACAAAGACCATACAAGTCTCTAAGTCTCAAGATTTGAGCTCAAGGTTGCTTAAGCCGGCCATTCTGCTAAGGCCCAACAAGTCTCTTCCTCCAACAAGGTTGATCAATGAGTTTCACCCAACATCAACATCCACAAGGACAAACAACATTGCTCATGCATGAAAACTTCACCAATCCATCATTCAGTTTTACATTGAATGTTGAATGTTTTGTTTGAATTTGTTTGTTTGTCTTATTAATGTGTAGCGTGACATTTTGGATCAAGAAAAACATCTTTGAAGATAACACGTTTCTCATGATATGAAAAATCGTAAATTGAATCACACCTTAAGAAATTAAGTAATTCAACTTATTGGAATTCAGTCCATGGCAATTATAGAAGTGGAAGACTCAAGTAAAACAGTTACTGGGTTTATTGTTAGTTATGGATAAGGGAGTGATGGGAACCAAGGTGACCCTAGTCTTAAAGATCCTTTACAAGTTCCAAATGGGCCAAATACAAGATCAAGAGCTAAGAAGATCAAGGAAGCAATGCAAGGATTGGTGCAATCCACTTGGGATGAAGCTAGCAAGAGCCCAACATTGAAAGTGGGTTTGAAAGAAGGAGAACCAATTTTGATCCACTTGATACAAGCTGTGGAAGACATGACTTAGGTTTATTGTTTGGGCCTATTGTTATTGAAGGGTTTCATACAGTTAAATGATTTATTATATTAGTTTAGAATAAGTGGGCTTGAGGATGCTTCGCCCACATATGTCTTATTTCTTATGAACTAGGGTTTTGGGAAGGCCTTGTATTATGGCCAAGGGCATATTTGGAAAGTTACTTTTTAGGAACTAAGGTTTCAAGAAGTTACTGTAGCCTAATTACTGTAGCGCCGCACTATTCATGCGGGGGTATTTCTGGGGAAAAAAGGGTTTTATCTTGGCTAGGGTTTTAATTAGGTTTTGGTTTAAATACTCTTTGTAGCCTCATTTGAAGGCAGAAAATATTGAATTCTCATTGTGAGTTGAGTTTACTCCTGTTGTTCTTGATTGAACTTTTGAACTTATCAAAGGTAAATCACAACCTTTGTAGCGTTCCTCCTTGTAATCTGGGTTCTTGGGACAGGTTCTTCAACGGGTCTAGATTTTAATATAATCTAGGTTCTTGAAATGAGTTCTCAACGGGTTTAGATTCTCCATCCATTGACTTTATCTTGGCTTTCTTGGGTGAGTTTTCAAACTGATTGTGGGTTCAAGGGATTCCATTCCTACGGGTTCATATTAGGGAGAGTGTAAACCAACATTGTTAGTTGAAGTAACAGTCTTAATGGAGTTACTTCTCCCTCCTCCTTCTTTTTCACTTCCTCTTCCTTCATTTTTTGTTCATTTTCTTCTTCTACTCTCTTGGTAGCAGCGTGAAGTATTTTTTTTTCCTTCTTTTTTCTTCTCTTTTTTGTTTCTCTTCCTCTTCTTCTTCTTTTCTCTTTTTATCTTCTTCATCTCTTTTAATTCTTTCTTCTTTAGCTTTTATCTTCTCTTCTTTTCTTTTTCTTTATCTCTTTCTTTTCTGTTCTTCTCCTCTTTGGCTACTTGAATATTACTATCTTACTATTGTTTAATTTTTACCCTCCTATCTTGATTAGTTGTTGTTTTTTGTCTTCTTTCTTCTTCACTAATGTTAGTTGGGATGTTTGAAGGCAACAATAGCCATTGTCTCGAGGTGTTCTGTCTTTGCCGAAAAAAAAAAAAAATCACTTTGTTTTTCTCAACTATGGCTTTGTTGGCATCTTCAAGCTATTTAATTAAATCCTCATGGGAAGTCAGCACTTGATGAAATTCTTTTTCCTCATTTTCTTCCCCTTTTTCTTCTTCCTCAAACAAAATAGAAACCTTATCCACTTTTCTTTTACTCTATCTAGTCTGAGGAGAATGACTTTCTTTTGTTTTTCTTTTGTCTAATACACCGTGAAAAATCTCAAGGTGGGTAAGGGTCTTTTTTCTTTGAGTTAATTTTGCCTGCAAAAACAATAAACTATATTTAGCATTTTAACAGTTGATTTGTTATTGTTAGACAAAAAACAATTTTGATGGAATAGGATCCTCTCCATTTGTCCATTTCATGGTTCAGATTTTATCTCATGGATCTAATGGTGTACATACTACCACGACATTTAAAATTTTAAATGATGTGGCAATATGTACACTATTAGATTTATAACATTTAATCTTAACTATGAAGTAGACTCTCTTCATTTCATTTCAAAAGGAGAAGATTCTTTGATTACCTTAGCTTTCACCAAATTGAAAGTTTTTCAATACTCTCCATTTGTCTTTATACTTTGTGTTTAATTCTTCTGGGTTTTGCTGGAGAAGGATGTACAGTCTGTAAAGGTTGTGGATTTTCAAGTTCATCCCACTTGTGGAAGAATCAACATCTGAAATGAATGCATAATTATTTTTTGCATTGAAAAGTAAAGTTAATTTTTCAAAAAAAATTATATGAAAGATTGACATTGCTCACCTATTATACTCCACAACATGAGTTGTGGACATACATCCCAAATGGACTTTAAAGTTCATCATCATTCCTTTCCACCAATCTTTGAAAATCCTAATCAGAGACGGAGCTACTTGGGGACCAAGGGGGCCCTGGCCCCTGCTAGCTTTAAAAAAAAAAAAAAAAAAGGCACTAGCAGGTATGTTGGACAAAAAAAAAAAATAAATAAATAAATAAAGTGGCCCCTGCTAACATAATTTTTGGGCCCTTTCAACTAAAAATTAGCCAAAATCACAATCAAATATGCTCAAATCACAACTCCCATTTAACAAAAAAATGAGCCCAAATCACAACAAAAAATAAAATAAAATAATAATATAATTTTCAATAGATCAGAAACTTAAACTTGATCACCATTAAAATTGTAGAAACTTTAAACTTTGGTTTGTCCAAATTGAACCATATTTTGGATTTCTGCTAGTATTTACTGCAAACTAAACAATTAAAAAAAAAAAAAAAAGAGTTAGAGATAAATGGTACACTCATAAAAGAACAAAAGTCTTAGAACTTTATTCAAACTCTGGAGCATGGTCTACAAAGAAGTCATGGCCTTCTTCATCTTCATGGTCTTTCTCACGCCCATAAATTTGATTATCCCTTCTGGTTGGAAGCCATCTCTAATGTCCATTCACTTGCCAACCTCTTCAAGAAATAAATCAAGTTGAAGATTTGAACATTTGAATAAATAAAGATCAAAGATGTAAAGAAGAGAAAATAAGGAAGAAATGAGATGAAGTATCTGGAAGAGGAAAGAGAGAAAGGAAAATATATATATATATATATATATATATAAGAGAAGATAAAAATAGGGAAAAATGTGGCTGGGAGAAGGAGAGCAGATAAAAAGGAAAAGTAAAAAAAGTGTTGGAACTTGGGCTTGGTTGGTGGGTGGATTGGTGTAAATGGGCTAAGGTATAAGTTATGGATAAAATTGAAATAAAATTAGTGATTGGCCTATTAATTACTAAAGTTAAAAAAGAGACTATTACACTTTTATTTTAAGCATGTCCTTAGTCATTTTACTAAAATTGTTTGTTTTAATTTTTTTTTTAAATGAAATAGCGGTAATTTTGAAATGGTACACTAGTATTATTTGATATTGAAATATTTCGTTCCCCCAACCAAATCGAAACGTCTTCCAGTACAATATTGAGAACCTTGATTTGTTGTGATAGTTGGGCAAATTGACTTATTTCATTGCTCCTCTTCATGATTGATAGTTGAATAAAAAAATAAATTAATTAAGAACTAATAAATTATGTGGTAGTAGTACATAGTGGCTGGTGCATTTAATTAATCATAAATTCATAACTTAATTTAATTTAATAGCTAAATAAATTCATAATGAGACCATTAGTACGGATTTTCATAGATGATTTCAGTA
Source organism: Fagus crenata (assembly GCA_014362285.1). Taxonomy (NCBI): domain Eukaryota; kingdom Viridiplantae; phylum Streptophyta; class Magnoliopsida; order Fagales; family Fagaceae; genus Fagus; species Fagus crenata. Next base: position 145,434 of record BKZX01029060.1, read on the forward strand.
ATTTAAAAATGTGACAAATTTCATTTTCTTATAATTGTATTGTAATGTATTAATAAATAGTCTTTTTTGTCTTTTCAGTTGTTTGTATTTTGTAATACAAAATAGATGCTACTTTGAATTTTCAAAAGAAGAAAAATTAGTTCATACATCGACCCCCACTCAATCAAAATCCTGGCTACGTCCTGATTGAACACAAATAGTTATTGTCTTGCTGAAATGGAAGATGACAATCTTTTTGACGAGACGATTAATTGGTTTCCAGTTTAGTCTAAGACTTTATTCTTACTTATATCAACAAAAATTTCTTTATTTCAATTATTTATTTTATCTTGGTGCATGTAGAAGTAGTAGTAGATTCCTCTCATTTATAATAGAGAACAAAACGAGACGATAAGAAAACCTTCTTTTCAATTCACACCTTATATTTTAAATGTGTATAAGAAGCCATGTCTATCCCTTTGGTCTATATAAACAACCTCAAAGTTTCTCTGTCTCTCCCAAGAAAAAAGCTAGCTTTACCATGTCTTCCTTAAGCTGCTCAGACTCTGACCTCACACCCCTCTTCAGTTCTAACACTACCAATGCAACTGCCATGGCTAATTACCTCTATGCTCGCTTTGACATAATTGCAAACAAGCTCAGTGACACAACCTATGCCATAGACAATACATACCTCCTCTTCTCTGCTTACCTTGTATTCGCCATGCAACTTGGCTTTGCCATGCTATGTGCTAGCTCTGTCCGTGCCAAGAACACCATGAACATCATGCTTACCAATGTTCTTGATGCTACAGCTGGTGGCCTTTCCTACTACCTCTTTGGCTTTGCCTTCGCTTTTGGTTCACCCTCTAATGGCTTTATTGGCTGACACTTCTTTGGCCTAACTGACTATCCTAAGCCCAGTGGTGACTATAGCTTCTTTCTTTATCAATGGGCCTTTGCAATAGCGGCTGCGGGTATTACTAGTGGGTCCATTGCTAAGAGAACCCAATTTGTGGCTTATCTAATTCATTCTTCCTTCTTAACCGGTTTTGTTTACCCAATAGTTTCACATTGGTTTTGGTCTAGTGACGGTTGGGCCAGCCTGATCCGGACCGGAAATCTTTTATTTGGTTTGGGTGTTATCGATTTTGCCAATCTAGGAGTGATTCACATAGTCGGTGGCATAGCGGGGTTATGGGGTGCCTTTATTGAAGGCCCAAGAGTCTGCCAATTCGACCAGTCAGGCCGGTCCATGGCTTTACGAGGTCATAGCACGTCGCTCGTCGTGCTCGGTTCATTCTTGTTATGGTTCGGTTGGTACGGGTTCAACCCCGATTCGTTTCTCATGATAGCAAAAGGGTATGGTGACAGTGGGTCCTATTATGGCCAATGGAGTGCCATTGGGAGGACAGCTGTCACAACTACATTGGTTGGTTGCACATCTGCCCTCACCACCCTGTTTAGCAAATGTTCGTTGGAGGGTCATTGGAATGTGCTAGACGTTTGCAATGGTCTATTAGTGGGTTTTGCTGCAATCACCTCAGGGTGTTCAATGGTAGATAGAACCTTAGGTAGCAATCATATGTGGCTTCATGGCATCTTAGGTTTTAATCAGGTGCAACAAGCTCACAGAGAAGCTAAAATATGACGACCTACTAGAGGCAGTGCAATTACACGACGGGTGTGGTGCGTGGGGAGTTCTATTTACGGGATTGTTTGCAACAACATCGTATGTGAATGAGGTGTATCCGGGTCAACCCGGTAGACCATACGGGTTGTTTATGGGAGGTGGAGGAAAGCTATTGGCAGCACAAATTGTACAAACATTGGTGGTGTTGGGGTGGGTCACGGCCACAAAGGGCCCACTCTTTTATTTGCTTAATAAGCTGAAGTTGTTAAGGGTGTCGAGGGATGATGAGATGGCGGGCATGGATTTGACAAAGCATGGTGGTTTTGCTTATGCTTACCATGATGAAGATGATCAATCTAATAAGCATGCATATATGATGGGGAAGATAGAGCCTAACATTATGACTCCACCAGCTAATCATAGTTTACCATCAGAGGACGTGTGATTAGGATCCCTTTCTTTGTTTGTAGCAAAATAATTAGAAGAGTTTCAAGGAAAAAAAAAAAAGTCTACTAGAATCTATGTGGGCACCATATGTTGAGTCCGACTCTTTTTTTTTTTTTTTTTTGTGGAAATTTCTAATGTGGTTTGATCTTATCACAATTTTGTTCATAAACTTATGATTGTTACATTTTATTTCTTAAAATACAGATCAAAATAAAATAGTTAAGGTTCCATTCAAATTAATAGAGATTTTCCATTGCATGGACAAACTTTTAATTATAACTCACCCCCTTTTGACTTGCCAAATCATAATTTAGTCCCACAAAATTTTCAATTGATACATTTTCACTATTTAAAGTTCGGATTAAAATAAAATCCTTAACTAATGTTTGTACAAAAGTTTAACGATTTCATTTAGTCCTAGACTTTAGGGGGTCAAATGTAGTAATTGAAAAATTTGTGAAGTAAATTATGATAGGACCAAACCGGGTAAATTATAATCCCTTCACCCGCTCTTTTTTATTATGGGTTAGTTAAGAGGGCTTGTGTGGCACAAGTGTTATTTTTGCAAATAAATGTAATTATCCATTTAGGCTATTACTTTCCTTTGAAAAAACAAAAACAATATGTTTGAAAAGGAAGAAGAAAGAGGAGGAGGAGAAGACTTCATATCCTTCCGTTTCAAACATAAGATTAGAGATGAAAATTTAGGTCTATCAAGTGAAAATCCATCTCACATCATTTTGCATCAGATAAGGATTCCTCAACAAGAGGATGAAAATAGAACTTGCTTTTAAAAATAGGGATTGACAGAGGAGAGTGACAAGTCTCTCCCCATTCCACTTTGTTCCTTCTTGTTTTATTCTGATCCTACATCTCTATATTTACTATATAAATAATTTTTTTTTATTCATTAGTTTGTTTACTTTCAATAATTCCAAAATAATCCCTCATATATGGTCTAGGGAGGTGATGCGGATGGAAAATAAAGACCTTGGAGTATTTGGAATAACATGATTGAGTTTCGGCTAGGCAAAGAAAATAGTGTAAGTAAATGTGGGTGATCACACCATAACATGATGTACCCTTATGGAGGGGATAGAATAAACGGATACAACATCCTTTAGGTTCCGGCCCAATAGGAGATAAGCTCGATCCTGCCCTTGGCGGATTGGCCGAGTTGGCCTTTTCTCGGTCATGGCCTAGGCCTAGTTGGTTGACAATTTGGGCATGGATTGTTACCTTTTGGCAGAAAAGAGAAGTCAAAAGAGGGGGCACCTTTATGATAAGTTAAGAAAATGTATTTTTTTTGTACGGATGACAAAAAAAGAAAGTCTGTAACTGGTCCCACATCGAGAAAGTAGGAAGAATATATAAAGGAATATGTATAATAAAAGTAAAAATGATGCTATGGAAGGGAATCTTTTTTAGGATTCTTACCAAGTGTTTTCTACTCTTAAGAAATTAATTGTAGAGTGATTTTGACCCATACACCTTATGCACTTTATTCCACACATGGAAAGATTGTTTCTCAATACGGTTGCATTGTTTGGTATAAGGTTGTAACTTGTAATAGAGAGAGAGACATGAAAGGATGCAAACATTACTATAAATATGAGGGATCTCAAAAAGGTCATTCTAATCCCTCTCAAACTTTGCATTTTGTCTGTTCATGACTCTCATGGGATCACCATCTTTGTCTAGGACTAATAGTGATATAATGGATCTTGACGCAATATCATCAACAAGAATTGTTTCAACCATGGCCTTGCATTGGTTATCTTGAACCAATCTTGACATGTCCAAGAAGTGATTGCGTTGAAGATGATGGAGATGATAGCCAAGGCCAAGACCATCGCCAGTGAAGCCATGGAAGCATCAACATTCTCAAGTATGTGTTGGTGGTGGTTCATGAAGTGGTGCAACCATGTCATGATGTCAACTGTATTGCACCGATGAACAAAAATAATAACATTCTGACAATAATCTATATTTTTACAAAATAAAAAAATAAAAACACAATAATCTGTACAATGATTGTGCTTTATATAGAAACAAGGTAGCGTAAATTAATAGAGAGAAATAACAAAGAAACTAACTGGATAAAAAATAGTCGTTGCACAATAATAATAGGACAAGGTTTGGCTACAATCTGGTTTGTAGCCAGTTTGTTACAACCCACTACGAGGCAGCTTATAAGACCATCCACATGTATTATTTAAAGAAGTCACACGACTCATTAAATAGGTCATGTGACTAAAGTATACGTGGACGACTTTCTTTATAATATTGGAGATATTAACTCTATGTCTCGAGTTCAACTTCCACCTAAATTCAAGATTAGAGATGCAAAAAAGTTTGATAGCTCTAGCGATCCTAAGCAACATGTTCGACAATAACTGAGCCTTGCTAGGATGAAAGGGCTTGATGAAGAACAAACCATTTATGCATTTCCAATGCCTTTCACAGGGAGCACATCAAGATGGTATTACTCCCTCCAACCTAGGAAAGATTAACATATGGGGAGAACTCATAGAAGCTTTCGTGGAGCAATTCTCCTACAACACTATGATTGATGTGACACTGAGAGATCTAGAGATTACCAAGTAGAAAAACAATGAAACATTCTTTGAGTACCTAGTCCGATGGAAAGGTAAGGCATCAAAGATGATTAAGAGACCTATTGAGAGGGACCAAATTAATCTGATTGTGAAGAATCTATTGCCTATTTACAACAATCATTTGTTCTCTTTCCCTATCATGACTTTTGAGCAATTATGTGACTCTGGGATAAAGATAGAGGATGCCATCAACAACGGTCACCTGGACTGCAATGAAGGAAAACCCTAGCAAAAGAAAACATTTGGGGTAACCAATAGCAGTTCAAAACCATCCAGTTCTGCAAATGTGAGTGCAGTTTATCCACCATACAATGCTGCCAATCAAGCTCCCAAACCCAAAAGAAAATTCTCTAACCTAGGAGCATCTCTATCTCGAGTTCTTGAGCATCTTTCAAAGAGGGGACATCTGAAACCATTGGATCCAACTCCTATACCAGATCCCATCCCTAGCAATTGGAACATGAATGAATACTGTGCTTACCACCAGAAATCTGGACACAAGACTGATAGCTGCCAACGACTCCGCCACCAAATTCAAGACTTGATAGATGGCAATGCTATACCCGACCCAGAGATTGTCAAACCCAATGTCCAAAGGAATCCTTTTCTAGCATACCATGTTGTACCCCCTCCTACAAGGAACTAATTGATCAAGAAATTTAGTCTTTGTTATTTTCCCTTCAATGCATTTTCTATTCCACGTACTTTTCATTTATCAATGACAATTGTTTGCAATGGTTTAAGTTCTATGACAAATTCTCAAAATTTCAAATTGATCCAAATATCAATACATTAAGTTACATGCTTGCTCACTGATGAACAATGGAAATTGAGATGAAGAGAGGTCATCATTCTGCTATCCTAAAAACATTTCCACTTGTTTACCCCTTTGAGCCTTCAAAATTAATTTTCTTCAAAAGAAACCCTTGTCAAGGATTACCCCCTACACTAGGGGCATGATAAAAGAAATAAAGTTGTGATGTCAAATACCATGAAAATAAAAAGAGAGAATAAAAAAATAAAAATTAAAAAGTCAAGAAGGACGAAAAAAAAAAGAAGAAGAAAATAAAAATTAAAAGTCCAAGAAAAATAATTGTGAGTAATCCTTGACACAGTTTGGACCCTCAAAAGAAAAAGAAAATAATTTTTGAGCCTTGAATATCCATTGTTTCTTGAACCCGAGAGCCAAGCCTACATTACATCCTTTTCAAAAGTCCTCTCTAATCAATCAAAATTGTTATGTGAACTACGTTAGGCTTGATCCCTTTTGGGGTACGTAGGCAACCTTCTGAGGTACAACCACATCACATCAAATCAAAATGCAAGGGGCATGACATAAACTCTTGTATTGGAAATTTGGATCAATAAGATTTATAGAGAATTTCAATTGATGTAAAAGAAAAGAAGCGTGCTAGATTGAAAACCTGCAAGGGCGGTCTAGGAAAAAGTTAAGGCATTTAAAAGAAAAGAAAAAAAAAGTTCGCTGGGTTGAAAACCTGCAAGGGCGATCTAGGCAAAAATTAGGACATAAAAAAAAAAAAAAAAAAAAAAAAAAAAAAAAAAAAAAAATGATGATTGAAAGTACCAATTAGGCTGAAAACCTACAAGGACAGCCTAAGCAAAAGTTAGTGTGAAGAAAAGAAGAAAATGAAGAAAGAAGAAATCAAGCAAGGGGCATGTCAAATCCACAAGAAAGATTAACCAAAATGAGAGAATATTTCAAGTGTTATTTATGATAGATTCAAATTTGAATTCCCATTTCTACCATGTTTGTTACGATGATATTTCCTTCGATTTGACATCTTGATCATCACTTTTCTACCTGATACTTCTACACTTCTTCTGTGCATTTGTTTACAATCTTGTGATCACTCAAGACTTCGGCTACAATCTCAATTCATTCTCCTGATCAGTCATGCCATTTGCTACAATCTCAATTCATTCTCATAAGGGTAAAACTTAGGTACAGTTCCTTAGGTTAGGTACATTAGGTTCCCCAATTGAATTCAAACACATGGTTGCATTAACCAATGAAACACAAACAATGTTATCTTTTCCAAGAATATTTAAATTCAATGTAATTGAATTCAACTAGGAACCTAATGTACTTGATCTAAGGAACTGTACCTAAGTTTTACCCTTTCATAATCTCTTCAATATTTGCACCATCTTGTTGGTACTCATGCATCTCCCAAAACCCTACTTAGTAGGTAATTTGATTTCAGAAAATTCATTTTCAAAAAACAATTTCAATATGATTTCAATGATTTTTTTTTTTTTAACTCAAATTTCAAGTGGAGACCCTTAAACTTTATTTCATTCTCCCAGGTCCTTATGAGTGACATTCTTTTGAATTAACACCCTGAGCGGTTAATATTCACAATTTTGAATTAACATCCTGAGCGGTTAATATTCACAATTTTGAATTAACACCCTGAACGGTTAATATTCAGAATTTTTAAATTAACACCCTGAGCGGTTAATATTCACATTTTTTGACTTAACACCGAAGCGATTAATATTCACCTTTTTGAATTAAAATCTTGAGAGGTTAATATTCACAATTTCGAATTAACACCCGAGCGGTTAATATTCACCTTCTTTGAAACATTAAACAATTAAGTATCCACTTCCTCTTGGATTAACAACCTGGATGGGTAACTATCCGTTTCTTCTTGGATTAACACCCTAAATGGGTAACTATCCCCTTCTTTTTGTAACAACACCTTAAATGGGTAACCATCCACTTCTTTTTGGATTAACACCCTGAATAGGTAACTATCCATTTCTTCTTGGATTAACACCTTGAATGGGTAACTATCCACTTCTTTTTGGATTAACACCTTAAATGGTTAAATATTCACTTCTTTTGAATTAACACCTTGAATGGTTAATATTCACCTCTTTCTATTTGACACCTTGAATGGTTAAAATTCAAAATTCACCTTTTGAAATAACACTTCGAACAGTTAAAATTTCAAAATCTTTTTTCTCCCCAGTGAGTCTGCAAATTCAAGTTCAGATAGCGTATGCAAGCCTTCCATATACAAACGTGCACTTTCACCTACACCCCTTTTCTGCACACCCCATGTTTGCTTTGTTTTGTGATGTGTGTGTGAGTGGACCCAAGTTGTATGTCGAAACAAAATGTGTTCTCTCTTTAAACTTTTGACTCTACCCATTTCACTAAGCATAGTCAAAAGAGGGGCAACTGTAGAGACTGCATTTTGTCAACCCTACAACTTCAATCCCCGGTCCCAATGACAAAAATGTTAATCTTTATCTATATGATCACAATCTTGTGTTGAGAGTAAAGGATAATTTTTAGTGACTAACGCCTATGAAATCAAGCCTATTTCAAAAGCCCAGGATCTAAGCCCATTTTTGAGAGCCCAATGAACTAAAAAGCCCAAATTGTCATATTCTGACCTAAGTAGTGTACGCCACTTTAATACAGACGTACACCACTTAAATACAAGCATACGCCACCGTCGTAGGAAACCCTAATTTTTAAAAGGTTCTAGCTGCAATTAGGGTTGCCTTCTGCAACTCTAATTACCCTCTTCTCCAAGAAACTCTAATTATCCTCTTCTCCAAGAAACCCTAGTAGCCTATCACTACTATATAAAGAGGTCTTCACCTCACATTCAAAACACACCGGGGAGCCCCCAAAATGCCGAGAAAGAAATTAGAACCCTAAGAGTTTTCTAGAGTTTAGAAATAGTGAAACTCTAGGCAAGAGAGCATAGGTAGAAGTAGAATTTGGTAGCGGCGAAACCCTAGGCATTTAGAAAGAAGAAAGTTATTCTCTAGTTCTTCATACTAGAGGGCTAACCTTTCTTCTCACAAGCTTCCCATCATCAACCCTAGTTCAACAAAGTTCTCTTTTATTCTTCAACATAAAGATCGACAAGAGATTTGACCAAGGGACTGGTAAAATACTGCTATACTAGCTTAAAGGAGAAGGTATGGATCTTCTCAATGAACCATACTCTCGTCCTTAAATTTATTCTTGCTTTGTTTTATTTTACATTGATATTTGATTTCATTATGGCATACGTTGCTTCTACATAAAATCTCTTTTTTTATTCACCTTTTCTTTGTTTTTTTGCAAGGATTGTCTTCTTTGCTATTAATCTGCAATTCTGATTTCAAAACAATAAACTTTGATTTTCTTTTAGGCTAACATATATAACATATTTGGAAGGATAAGGATGATTTACGTCGGACAATTGTAGACTTTTGGAATTTAAGGTTTTGCTTGTTATTTGAGTTTTCCATCAATCCAATTGTTAATATCAATATTTGGAGTATAGCATCAGATGCATCACCGTAAGACTAGTTCAAATGGTCCATGTTGAAAATCTTATTTATAAAAATCAAAGCCTACATAAATGATTAAAGCATGACCTTTAGAAATCAAATCATCCATAATATGTAGGAATTGAATTAGGCCTGGTTGTACTAATTGCAAAATATATTTAATTGTTGGGATTTTCTTGACTTTCTCACATGCACAATTTTGAATCTTATATTTTGGGAATTTATTCTCAATTGTTTGGTGATTAGCAAGCTTGGAAGCAGGTAAGAATTATTTTCTCTCATCTTATATTATATTTGTCTTCACATGCTTTTATTGTGTAGTCTTTAGGTTTAAATTCCTTTTGTGTGTTTAGTTTTGATTTCCTTATTAAATATATCTTTAGACATAGCCCAATAATATGAAGAAGGCCAGCCATTGGCTGGGCGGGCTTGGGTGCCTAACACCTTCCCAAGCACATACCCTAACTCTGAACTCAGATCAAGACTAATAAACCTTAATTTTTATATCGAGTTATAAATGGTTTTTGGACCTAAACTAGGTGGCAACTCCCTTCTTTGCCCTAAACCTCAATGAGGAATTAGTGGCATCCACCGATCCCGAGAGGTGCCTCGTAGGTAGCTCACAGTCATCTTGAGTCAAAACCCAAAATACGGAAGAACCGTGGCAGGAGACAAGAAGGTAGGAGTGGAAAGGGGTTTATGGAAAGATTTGACAATTTCACCCCCTTGAATGCTCCTATAGATCATATATTCATGCATATCAAAGACGACCCAACCTTGAAATGGCTAGGCAAGCTGAAGTTAGAGAGAAATATTATCATTTCCATAGGGATCATAGCCACAATACGGAAGATTGTTTTGTCCTAAAAAGGTAGATTGAAAAGCTTATTAAGCAGGGAAAACTGTAGAGATTTGTTGGAAGATATCGGAGAGAAGGTCGTCCATCATTGGCTCATCATCAATGACCTCCGGCAGAAGCTCGTCCTAGTCTCCTAGTAGGGTAAATTCGTATGATAACTAGGGGCATGGCAGCAGGAGGGACCTCACTTTCCTCACGAAAGCCCTACGCTCAACAGATGCACAACGTATTAGTAACTCAAAAGACCAGTAAAACCCCTAGGTTGGAAGATGTTCCCATCACTTTCTCAGAAAAGGATGCTCACGGAGCCGTCTATCCTCACGACGATGCATTGGTCATCTCACTCGAAATTGCTAGCTATTCGACCAGGTGTGTCTCGATTGACAATGGCAGTTTGGCAGATATCATCTATCTCTCGGCCTTCCAGCAAATGAAGATTGGGAAAGATCAGTTAAGACCCATTGAAACCCCGTTGGTTGGTTTTGCAGGAAGTAGCGTCTACCCACTTGAAGTGATCTCTCTTCATATTACAACAGGTACTTACCCAAAACAAGCAACAAAGAAGATCAACTTCCTGGGGGTAGACTGCCCCTTGGCCTATAATGTTATAATCGGACGCCCTAGTTTGAATCGCCTTCGAGCTGTTACTTCGACATACCACATCTTAGATCGTTTCCCAGTAGAGAACGAAGTAGGGGAGATGAAGGGAGATCAGGCTATGGAAAGGGAGTGGTATTTGACTTCAGTGAATATAAAGCAAACCCACCAGATTTTGATTGTTGAGGAGCAGAGAAATTTTGCGGAGCCAACAGAAGAATTAGAAGAGGTCACACTGATAGAAGGTGACGAGAAGAAGATGACCAAGATAGGGATAGCAATGCCAAAGAAGGTGCGAGATTCCATAGTAGAATTCTTGAGAGAAAATGCAGATGTCTTTGCATGGGGTCATGAAGACATGCCTGACATTAGCATAGAGATAATGGTCCATGGATTGGATTTAGTTTAATTTGGTCAGGGTCAACCCAAACTTAATTGAGATATATGTTCTCCCCAATATTTTAAACTTCACATAACAATTTTCATGGATCCTTTGGAGGTTTTGTACCTGTGTGTATATAAAAAGGATTCTTTGGAGCTTTTGTCCTTATTTCTTAGACTTGGTCTATCGCTGATTTGTTGGCTCAAACATTTTCCATCCTTATTCTGAATTTGGGCTGGTAGTATCTATATTTTAGGTTTTGTGCATGATTGATCTTAGAGAATTATAAATGCAATTTCCCAATTTAGATTTAGAATCCTTTGTTTATTAATAATTCCATATAAGATGTTTTGCAAATTTCTTGTGCAGTTTTAATTTGGAAAATTTAACATATTGGATGCTTTTACATATCTCGAGTTATTAAAAGAATTTGAATGTTACTTTGTCAATATCAGATTTTTATAAGATGGGAGTTTAGATATTTTCCCTTATGATTTTAGTTATAATTTTTGGGCCTTGAATTGTTCCCCAAGAATATTTGATAGGTGAATTTGTAAACGTGGGTACATCGATTTTTTTTAAAAATCATTTTGAGAACTTACAAAATTTATCTTTCTAATGGATATATCCTTATCTTTAAAAGCCTCGGCTGCATCTCTCCTCTTCTCTTTGAGATTTGATTGTCTATGACCTTAAAATTATAGATTCATGTTTTCTTTGGTTTTGACTACAAAAAATTTCCTTTGATTATGAAAAGTCTTTAAGCTAAGTGGATTATATGAGGCCTTTTACTTGTGGGCCTAACGAAGCCCCAAGAAGGAACAAATCCATGAGGGCTTAGCCCAAAGCGGACAATATCATGCCAATTGTGAGTGAGTCCTGACAAACGGATCTCCTTTGAGGGTGTGGGTGAGGCATCTATGTGAGACAAAAGTCCCATGTCGCTCATGAGAGTACTCCGTATTGGATTCTTAAGGATGGATGCTGCTCTCTAATTGATATGGGGCCTATGTATATAAAAGTCAATTTTAAATCCCCGTTTCAAAGTTTAAAATTTGCTAAATTGAAAAGTATTCCAATTGGTTAGTTTGGTTTTGAACTCTCTAACTTTCTTAACTATATGGTTATTATTTATCAATTGTGTTTGAAATCAATTTGTATTGAAACTAATTTCCAAGGGTTTTCTAAATCAACCATACCTATGCTTTTGCTTAAATTGATGAAGGTGTAATCTTAAACCTCATTTTAATTTCGGTTTCTTCCATGTTTAATGTGATGTTTTAGTGTAGTGCTTATGTCAAAAGTGAAATTCTTTAGTATACTTGGACATTCACTCTAATTCATTTTTGGTAAGATATTTAGTAGAGATTCTTGGCGATTTGTAACTATCTCTCACAATTGTGTTGCTCTTTTAAGTAATATTAATATTCAAGTACTTTCACCTATTTGGTTAAGGGGTCATCCATTTAATGGTCCACGAGTTTTGCGTCTAATGTAATGTAAGCCTCCAGCCTCCTACTTTGAATTCCTCTATTGGTGTTTAACTCAGGCTATTATGTTATGGCCTAAATTGTAATTTCATCAATCCTTTTATTTTGGAACATGACTGAATAGTTCCTTAATTACTGTATTGGATTCCAAAAATGTTTACATGATTATTGGAACTTGGCTAAATTCTACTTCTTGTAGTTATACCTATTTCTTTTTTGAGAATTGTTGGTGTAACTATGGGTTGATGAATTCTTGGTCTTCTAGTTGACCAATATAGATCCATAAAGTTAATGTAAATAATTAGTGGGTGTGGTCTCGAAAATTCGTTGAGTTTATGTAATAAATGCAATTTTGAGGACGAAATTTTTTAAGGGTCCTGTTAACGAGTGTCCTTAGGGTAATGGTTAAGGAAACATTTAATACTTCCACTTTATAGGAAGTAGTAAAATTTTAATATTAAAATAATACAAAAATAAACTTTTAAGGGTATTTTAGTTTTTCTATTTATTATTTTAATATTAAAAGTTCATTATTTCCCGTAAAGTGTAAGTATTTAGTGCTCCTTAACCATTGTCCTAAGGGCACTAGTTAACAAAATCCATTTTTTAAGGGGGGAAGATTGTAACACCCAAGATTTTTGTGGTTAAGTTATTGGGGCATTTTCATAATTTTTCTTGCAAGATATTTGATAAATGGGAGAGGATCCTCTCCCATTGAGATCCCCCTATTCCCTCCAATTTTTAGTTAGAATTATGACATGTGGCACTTAAAAAAATCCAACGGTCTTAAAACACTCATGGAAACCATACAAAATCAAATAAGTACCACATGTTATAATTCTAGCTAAAAATTGGAGGAAATTGGAGGATGCAATGGGAGGAGATCCTTTCCTTTTATAAATCCCCACCCCCCCTCACGTGACCCCTTCTTTCCCACCACACAATTCATTTCTTCTCTTTCTTCCTCACCCATCTCTCTCTCTCTCTCTCTCTCCCCACTCCACTCATCAAGCCAGCAAACCACACCGCCGGACCAGCACCCACACATCCCACCGGCAAAGCTCCTCTCTCTCTCTTGCCGGCCATATTTACATAAATCTAAGGTGAAAATCTTTGACCCATTCTGTAATTTCTTAAGATATCTATACAAGCTTTGGGATTTGTTCTTGATGTTGTGGGTTTTGAATTGGGTGATTGTTTGATGATGTTTGTGGGGACATTTGAGCCTTGAGTGGGTCTAGTTTTGTTGTGTGCCACAGAGTCTGAAAATGCAAGTCTTCCTTTTGTTATTGTCTTACAATTTTTTAGCAATGAATGCAAAAGAGCATGGGAAAGATGGATTATGGAATGTAAAAGAGTTTGTTGTTTTAAATGTTATGGGTATTGATTAATTTAATGGGTAATTTTTGGGTGGTGTTTTAATACAAAACTTGAAAGAGGATTTTTCTACAAGAGCTGAAGTTCCTATATTTTTGGAAGATAATATCCATGGCCTTGGTTTGAATTGTGTTTCCCTGAACCAAGTAGTCATTGCCCTTTCCTAACTCTAAATCTGTCAGATTTGAGTCAGCCACATTGCCGGATTTTTAATAAATTATGTAGAACTCTCTTTGAGCTGAAATTTCTGTGGTACGTTGTGCACATATAAAAGTACATCCTTATAAATTTTCAGGCTAATCGGATAATTCTAAGTGGGTCAAACGAATTTTACAAAGGGGCTGACCTGCTTTCATTTTAATCTGAAAATAGATATTTTTGTGGAATTTGTCCCAATCTTTTATTTATTGGATTGAGTTGAAATTTCATATGAGTATTCTTTAATATGTTTATCACTTTCTGGAGTTTTATTGTGGCTTGGGTCTATTGTTTAGTACCCAAAAGAAGTACAAATGCTTGCTAACTCTGTTTGGATATTGTTTGTTTCCATGGGTGATGTGTCTTGATTAATTCTGATTAATGCACATTGCTTGAAATGGGGTATTTAGATATTTTGGTAACCTTATGGTGTTCAAGATTAGTTGTATGTTGTTTGTTTACCAACGGGAATGGATCCTTGTCATAGGATAGTTAAGTTAGGCCTTAGAGCCTTTGGTTTGAATATTAGTGGATCCTTTTAGTTTATGGAGATAAGTGTGGTAGTCTACTTTGTGATGGGTAAGATTATTTATAGGCTTGATTTATGTTTCTAGGCTCCAAGTTACTTGGTGATGGACCTAGTGACTAGATTGGCTTGCTTGTGTAGTGCTCGCTCAAGGTAAAACTGGTGATCATGTGAGGTAAGTAGCTACTTAATAGGAATTTTTAGAAAACAAATCATTATTGCATATTGGCATTTTAAAGACTGAAATATCCTTCGTGGTTTTCCTAAAAGGTACTATGTGTACTATGCTCATTATTTAATGATTTATGGAAAGTGCATGAAGCATGGAAATCATTGACTCGGAATGGTTTTGGAAACTTTGTGACAACTCTATCTTCGTGACGATTATTATGTCTTTTTGACAATGTCTTTCTGATCAACTTGTCTTTGTGAACTTACTATATGAAAGACGTGTTTTAAAGTAGAGATTTTAAAGATGTGTTTTAAAACCTTGAGATGACTCCGCTAAGGTGAGGTTCTAGGTGAACCAAAAGACTTAGTGAGGAGGCCAAATGAGCTATGTATTTGTCATGACTCGAGGTAGGAGTGAAGAAGTGGTTTTCGAGGATAAGGAGGAAGCCATGGCATTAGAAGCTAGTGTTACCCGTTATGATGATGTGAAGATAATTGATGATGCTGGTAGTGGTTGATGAGAAGACTAGAGATGGTTATCTCGTAGGAGTCCTTAGAAGGAGTAGTTGTTGTATGGGAATATGTGGTTATCTAGTAGGAGTCCTTAGAAAGAGTTAGTTGCTGGATGGGAATATCTTAGCTGTTATTTACTAAAGTTAGTTATCGTGAGTGATTAGATTTCTTAGTTATTTGGTTTAGTTAATCAGAAGTATTATTTAAGGCAGTGTAATACTATGGAATAAATAATGAGAAAAGTTAAACTAAAATTCATTTCTCTCTCAATTTCAGGAGATTAGTCATCTCGAATCGACTAAACTATCTTTATTGTTTTTGTTAAAAATCTGGATCATTACATTTGGTATCAGAGCCATACCTATGGCTTTAACGCACTCCACTACTCCGGAAGATCGGTTCACTATATTGGAAGTTAGCAACCACAACATTCAATTAAAATTGGAGGAGTATGATGAAGAGTTTTCAAGATTACGCAACGACATGGTAGCCCTCATGAAAGTTGTGGCTCAATTGATTTGTGACAATAATAATGAAGTATTTGACGAAGCACTAGCCAAGCTTTGCCAAACGGGTACCGTTCGCGAATACCAAAACACAATTTGAACAATTAGCGGCAAGGGTTCACAATTGGATGGAGGTAGCATTAGTTGAGAGTTATATTGGTGGACTTAAGGAGGAGATTTGATCCGAGATCAAACTTTTTCGGCCAATCTCCCTATTACACGCCATAAGCTTGGCCAGCCTATTAGAATACAAGCTACAAAAATTCAAGCAACCACCACAACCGGGTGTTGAAATAGAGATCCAAGTACCAAAAGATGCTGAGAAAAAGAAGGGTCTACTAGAAAATGAAAAGAAGGAAGATTTAAAACTTGATGAGGCTGACAAGACTGATACAATGGTGTTTTTTGCGGTTACGGCTGTTGATAAGTATGCCTCATTCGCATCACTGATTTCACCCATTGATTTTGTAATCCCATAATTATTTAATGATGAGGTGAAACATCAGACTTGTCTATTCGTCGTGCTTCCGAAAGTAATTCCGAATTTGAAGTAAGAATCCAATGCTAAAATCCTGATCCTTCAACATTTTAAAACTCGAAGTCGAGTTTTCTCCAATAATCGCATGGATAGTTAATTGGCAGTATTATTTAAAGCAGCGTAATACTATGGAATAAATAATCAGAAAAGTTAAACTAAAATTCATTTCTCTCTCAATTTCAGGAGATTAGTCATCTCAAATTGACTAAACTATCTTTATTATTTTTGTTAAAAATCCGGATCATTATAGTATTTTTATTATGTTAGCATGTGAGCTCTTTGTGTTGTTTTACCCTTGTGCCGTGTCATTGTGATTACCCGATGATTACCCAGCTAAGTACCGTTGTCTTTGTGACATTGGTGTCTTGTCACTCCATCTGTGTGACGGCTATGTCTTCATGACAACTCCATCTTGGTGAGGAGTACTATTTTACCTGTGGGCTTAAAGAAGCTCCTAGTAGAAACACAACTTACTTGTGGGCCTAACGAAGCTTCTGGTAGAAACCAAGTTGTGTGATCTTTTACTTATGAGCCTAACGAAGCTCCTGGTAGAAACCAAGTTGTGTGGTCTTTTACCTATGGGCCTAACGAAGCTCTTGGTAGAAACCATGCCTGTGGGCCTAACGAAGCTTCAAGTAGAAACCATGACAACTCCATCTTTGTGAGAAGTATATTGTCTTTGTGACGGTTGTCACGTGGCCTTGGGTTGGATTTTATTGTGTTGAATCAATGATTTAATTATGGCTCACGGTATGTATTATGTAGTTTCATGATGCGTTATTTTGAGAAGCTTGGTGTTGCATCATTTCTTCAAATATTCCTACATTATCACAAATATTTATGATAGAACTTATATTCCCAAATTATATCATGCTTTGTAAAATGCTTAAGATCATGGAACTTGCAATTCCCCAACCCTTATTATTTATGCTACTTACAAGGCTTTAGCTCTTTCTTTTATTTAACCACATTTCCAGATTTGTTAGCTATATCTCGAGTTAAAGTTCTGGAGCACTACACTAGATTGGGAGACTTGTTGTGTTTTGTAGATCAATTGAGTCTTAATCTCTATCTTTTGCAGAGACAATAGTTCTTTTAGTGGTGGTTGAGCTTTTGGAGACATCTCAACTGTAAATGTATATTTCGGAGATGTATGATCTGTACTTTGTATTGTTGTAAACATTTTCTAGAGCTCTAACTTACTTTGTGGAGATTATGTGGATATCTAATAATACAGATATATTGTAACATAAAGGCAAAAAAAAAATTGTAGACAAAGTAATTGGTAGACAAAAAATTGCCACCAAAGTAATCGTCGTCAACCCCAAATCTAGTCCAACATCATCTCCAATCTTCTTTTCCAAGTCTCCTCCTACATTTATTCTAGATTCGACCCCATCCCATTCTTGAACATGCACTTTTAACCAATTGAATAGAGCTCATCAGCAAATGGCATTCGTGGCTGATGGTGCTGGAAATTAGTTGGACTACTTGGCTGGAGCTCTGATCTAGACGACCTACAAAACAAGGGAGGTCAATTGAAGGTGGTACCGATGTGAGACCAACCAATGAACCTCCAATGGTTTAGTCAGTAGGGTTTTAGGTAGAAAGGTTCTAGAATAATTTTAGAAATATTTGTACGTACCTTCATCATAGGCTCAGGAGGTGTTTTTAATCTGAGTAGGACACGTGGTATTCTAGGGACGCTTGGATCTTAGGACACGTGGTCGTCCAAGATCCAAGATGCCGTATGACCGTTGCCCCAATTCGAGCAAGTTGGTTGAGATCGTTAGCAAAGGTTGTGCTCTTATATTCGCATTGGCAGTTGTTAGGAGGGAGCTCAATTGAGGGGCCGTTATGCAATCAATCTATTTTGGATAAGGAGCTAACTCCAATGAGTAAGCAACGACTCCGTCCATGTTGAGCAGCTTGGACGGTCGTGTAAACAATAATTCGTAAGACGACCTTGTAGATTGATAAGTCGCCCATGATGGTCATCTATTTTGCCTTATAATAATTTCTCCTTCAGTGGCCAAGATCGCCAACATCAAATTGGGTTCCAAGGGTGCCTCATTTGGAACACATCCAAGCTCACCAATGTCTTTTGTCTCCGCTCATTAATAGCACTAAGCTCGTGGATTGGGTTGGACACCAAAGATTTCACTCAAGGGTGAGAGAGAGATTTTGTATAAAGGAGAAGGATGGGAGGTGGGTGAAGAGCTGTTAGTAAGGATTTGATAAAATTGGTAGACAAAATTTCAACCCCAAAATTTCTATTTAAAAGTCATATACTTTAAATTCTACATTTAATTTAGCCAAACTTAGAAATTATGGAGAGTCGGATTTAAAATACTGATTTACCTCTACATTTTGGCTAAAAGTATTGTACCTAAACACAGGTAAAATATGGGGAAAAGAATGAGAAAGAAAGTAAAAAAAAAAAAAAAAAACCATCAGTGACAACTTTCGTGTCCAACATTACATGGTATATACAATGCCTATTTTCGCACATTTTCACCCATTTAAGGAATTCGGATAAATTGTAAG
>BKZX01029060.1:169137-183992 GCA_014362285.1 Fagus crenata
AGTTTTAATGTTGAAAGCAGTAAAACCTTTTTGAATAAGACAAACTCTGTGTTTATACTGAAAGTGCATGCATACACTTAAGTTCTAGACATTATTAGGATTTTACCTCTTGCTCAAAACCTAATTTATCAATTTTTTAGTTATGGACAAAATAAATTTATCATTGTATTATGGTTTCTACTTTTGTATTTAACATTACCAGAGCTGTGGATGCATTTCATGAAAACAATTTATAATGTGGTAGCCAATTCATTGTTATGTTCAAATGGAAAATGATTACAATATTAGCTCTTATATGTGATCTTTTGAAATGTCATACATTCAATTTATGATCTTTAAGGTTCAGCTTAATAATGGTTAGAATAAACCTTCTACAATTTTTTTGCGCATTTAGTTAAACACGTGATGACAAGATATTTTGTGCTTGGGCAGGATCAGTAGAATCATCACAATTTTGTGATTTTCTGACAAATCTTTGATTATGTGGAGCTCATTCGAATTGTGCTCAAACAAGGAGTCAGCTAAAGTTTTAACTAACACATTTCTATCGTAATAAATTGATGTATATCCCTTGTTTATAGTATAAAATAAAATTTTATCATCCTCAAGATGTAATGACAGGACATTTGCATGGATGAAACATTTGGATTGTGATTGATTCATGGATGAAACATTTGGATTGGAGCTCAAAGGGAATTTTGTATTTGCTGTAAATCCATGAATTTGTATCTATTAATGGCTTAAAACTTAGAGGAGGGATTTTTTTTAGACTTATGAATTTAATGTAGAACAAGTATCTTTAGTTATTAATATTGTGAAATGTTTTTTTTTTTTTTTTAGATTTCTTGATTTTGTGCATGTTGTTCTTTAATTTAGTATTTATATTATTAAATAGGGCAGGTGACAAATAGAAATATCAACAATTTATGATGATAAAAAAAAAAAAAAAAAACATTTTATTGATAATGCTATATCGCAACGAAATAGTTGTGGCAATAAATAAAAATCAATTTCTGTAGAACTTTATTGCAACGAAATAGTTGAAGTAATATCTTATTGCAACAAAATAGTCGTGGCAATAAATAGCTACATAACTCTATTACAATGAAATGGTTTGAGCAATATCTTATTAATTTATGTATAATTTTATTGCAACAAAATGGTTGTAGCAATATCTTATCGCATCAAATAGTTATGGCAATAAATGGAATTACTGAAACAAAAATTTCGTTGCAATAAATATTATATTTATTGCAACGACAAATTTTATTGCAAAAACCTATTACCACGGAGTTTATTGAAACGGTTTGCCACAACTAACTTTCGTTGCGATAAAAGTTTATTGCAACGAAATGAAAGTTATTGCAACAAAAAATATCGTTGCAACTAACCTTTTTTCTTGTAATGTCACCGAATTTCCCCAAAATTTGTTCTGCCTAAAAAAATTTTTTCCCCATCAAAACTCATCTCAACTCAAAATCCCACAAATTCAAATAATGTAAACACAAAACATTTCCAATTCATACTATCTTAGATTTGTTGGTGCATTAGACAAGGCATTCTAGCTAGACAAGATCCCTACTTAGCTTTCGATTTTGTGATCCAATCGTAGGAGGGAGGCCAATTAGAATGGGATCGCTAAGTAATCATATACCCTACCAAGCCAAACAGATGATTGGTCTTGTATATGACCATGGACTCAAGGTCGATCATTGACATCACTAGATCTATTGTGATTCCTTCCTTCAATTAAGGTATTGATTCATTGTGAGCACAAACGAACCAAGAGAAACTTTGTTAGAGTGAGTGAATTCTGGAGAGAGAAGTTATATATATATTAGGGAAATGGATTTAATTTAAAAATTAGAGGAATTTGAAAATTTTAAGGTAATCATACATGGATGAAATTTGTAAATTTTAGATTCAACTGTTTGCTTTTGTACATGTAACTGGTCCATTGGGTTGTAACACCAAATAAGGGTGTTGATATGATAGAACTGTTGGAAGAGAGACTTCATGGTTGTGGACAAAGTTTTTCTCTAAATTGGTTTTGAAGAATCCTTTCAACCTATTACATAGCGATCATGACTATTTATTTTTATTTTGATCACATAATCCATTTAGTCATAACAAATCACATGACCATTAAATAAAGCCATATATTAAAAGCATGTTTAATAATTTGAGTAGCCAAGTAATGAGTTAAAGAAAATTTCTTCTCCTATTCAATAGTTTTTTTTTTTTTTTTTTTTTTTTTTTTTTTTTTTTTTTTTTTTTTTAACATGTTTGCAAAATAATTTCTCCAACTATAACAGTGTAACAAATTCACATGTGAAAAGTATACAAATTCATAAATTCAAATACAAAATGAGTACTATGTATTCAAAAACTATAATAAAGTTATATAGTATAAACAATCAATGAAGTTATAATATAAACAATCAACAAAGTTATATAATATAAACAATCACATGAAGAGATAAACAATCAAAAGAGTTATATAATATAAACAATAACATGAAGAGATAATGCTCTAAAATTAAACAATCAATAAAAGGAAAGGTCCTTGCTCCTTTGAGTCGCCCCGAAGTCATCATTTTGTAACTTCAATACTAACTTCCATAGCATTGCCACCAGCCAAGTCTTCATTCGCGTTATGTTCTTTGTCCATGAATTCAATGCTAACTTCCCTAGCACTATCCCCCTCCAAGTCATCCTTCGCGTCATGTTCTCTGTCCACAACTTCAATGCTAAGTTCCTCAACATTGTCGACATTCAAGTCATGTTCTCTATCTCAACTTCACTTGCACCGATCTACAATAAAAGTATTTAAGATGAACCGAAATAAAAATAATCCAAAAACAAAATGAGATGAAAGGGACAATTAACCCCAAAACAATAGAGAATTATCATGATCTAATGAAGAATGTTCTGCTCTCATCCACCAAATATCCATATCAGCTAAAACCAAGATCCAACAATCACAAAAAGAAACTCTATTCAAATCTGAAATCTTATTCCTCACATCCCCGCACCACCATAATATAATACATTTCAAGTAACAACCGCAATGACCACACAAAATATGGGAGATTAACTTTTCTTCCTTCTTTTCCATTTAAAATGAGTACTCCGACTTCTATGGTTACTTAGACACATCCAACTCACTCCTTAGCAATACAAAAAAAAAAAAAAAAAGCTCTCAGGAGGCCCAATAATAGATTTTTTTTTTTCTTCGGCATTATGCATAAATGAAGGCCTTATAGACATGATATGGCCACGTAACTGACATGTGAAAACAGAGACTAAATTTTAGTTTTTAATGTCAGTGTAATTGAATGACATATGCTTCTGTAGAACTTTTGTTGGTTTTCAGTGAGTCTTTTTACTTGGTCATAAATTGTGAAGTAGACCTATATTTGAAATGACCACCTCCTCACTAAATGAAACATGAGTACATATAAATGGAATGTTACATGCTAGCTAAACGGTAAAATATATAAAAATACCGATGCTAATCAATATACTATATTACTATGGCAGCCAAAGTAAATTATTTCCTCAAAAGCTCTTTCAAATATGATTGCCAAAGCCACAACTAATTACATGGTATATTCTCTTTTTAACAAGAAAAATACGTGGAAGAGATTGGGTAAAGGAATCAATTAGCTACATCATTGAAGTAACTTAAGAAATTTAGATGATTGATATTTTGCATCCACTTATTTATTAAAGAAAAAAAGAAAGAAAGTGGTATTTAATAACCAACTGTTGTATGAAAGCATGGAAACATACCTTTTCATTAAAGTTAGCTTCCTAAAATTTTTTTATCGTAGCATTAAGATCTCCATCCAATAATTGTAGGGTAGGACTGTCGTCCTCTTTTCCTATTCCAATGTCTTTTAGCTTTGGTGTGGTTAAGACTCCATTAGAGAAAATCTTCCCAAAATCTTCAATTACCTCAACTAGTGATGGGAATTTGATGATGCAATCCCCCAAATGGAAGGCTGTGAGACTCGGTACGTCACGAAATATCAAACATTCCAAATTATTGAAAGCAATCTCATCTCCTACTTGATCCTCCTCATTTGCAACAACTTTTGTCATTCTTTGGCATTCACTAATATGAATGTAACTGAGTTGGACCAGACTAGCCATGGAGGGAGTTAATAAACTAATTAATTCATCAAACCCCTGTACATCTAAGGTCGTTAAGTTTTTGAAAGATGTTGATGAGAATGGAGCTAAAATCTTTAATCTGCAAAATTCTGATACTTCTAGAGCCTCTAGATTTGGAAAAGTACCGCCTGGTTGTGAGTTTTCATTCCCAACAATTACTGATAGTTTACCACGGTTTTTCTTCAACATCAGTTTTTTTAAGTTGCAACAAAATTCTCCTGATGGCCCACCATATGTCTCATTCATGGCATCACCCATCTCCCAATCAAATACTTCCAAGTTAGGAAATTTATCCTGCAAAAAAAAATCAAAGTATTGAACAAAAGAAAGAAAGACTTTAATATTGTCTAAACAAGTTTGGGATAATATAACCAACCATTTGAACAAGAATTGAATGCATCTCATGTTTGTAGGATATTAAAATAGAATCAAATTTTTGTTAAAATGTGTTTGGTGTTCAAATTTAAATTCATGAAAGAGTTCATGTTTCATAATTAAAGATATCTTCTTTCCATATTTAAAATTTTAAATTCATGAGAGACCTTATGGTTAATAACAAAATATATTCTCTGTCCATTCTGTTGATAACATGCCCTATAGAGTGAAGATCTGTCATCTCTCTCCTCCAAAGTAACTCTAACTATAAATAAAAAACCTCTTTATGACAATTATTTGACAATAAATAAAATCACTGTTGAGAAAAGATGAAAATGCGATGTTATTTGAAATCTTAAATTGTGGGCCCTTTTATCTTTCAGTACTTAATTAATATTTATGAATATTTTTATTGGAATATCACTATTTTTACTCCTTAAGATGCAAAATTATTAATCACACTTTTATAATCAATTTTCACCAACATACTATTATCAATTGATAAATTTGTTAATCTACTTAATCTTGTGACATAGTCGATCTTGGGTAGGATTTTATCAATTTTAATTTTAAAAAACTTACGTAGAAACAATTGTTACACGAATTGTTAAAAACATTATAATATGTGTAAAACTTAAAAATTTCAGCCCATACTCTAGTTAGTACATTATTCCATTTGCCAATACAAATAAAAATGGACAAATTAAAGATATCACCTCTATGTGATGCCCAGTACTACCTAGCATTATAAATTAATTATATTAATATTAAGTCACAAAAGGATTATAGGTTTAATAATTTACATGGTAAATTGTATTTAAATTGATAGTAATAGATTTTACTATTGGATGATAAGTTAATTTAAATTGGTTAGATACTATACCATTTTAATATAGACACAATATAATTAGTGAGGCATATAATTTAACTAACCAAGCCCTAAAAATAGCATTAAGGTAATTGTTACATTGACTTAGGGGTAGTTTGGTCATTGCACATCTAAATTTGGGATCTAATAGGAACTAGCCACTTGGCTTAAGGTTGCCATTTATATTCATGCATATAAGACACCTGTATTCCACTATCCGAAAACCCATATTGACCTCATAGTTGACCGGCCCCCACCCCTTGCAACATTGACCTCATTCTCTCATTACCTCTTCAAAGACTTAGAAAAACAAAAGAGAGCAAAAAACTCTCATTTCTCTCCCTCTTGACCCACGGGTCTAGCAGCCCCTAGAGAAAATCTCCCTTGTGTTCTCTCAAGTCTTCTTCCACAAGGTCATGCTAGAGTGAGCCTAGCACCTCCTCCATCAAGAAATCGTAAGCTAGGTAAGAGTTTATGATTTTAGTCAAGTTTTGAAATGGGTATAGTTGAAATTGTTGGTTGATCTTCATGATTCTTACACTTTGAGGTTATGGGTTTGTAGAAATATGATTTTGGGTTAAGGAAAATGAATTTTTATGGACATGCATGTGGGATTTGAAGTAGTAGTTGCTGGAATTTTAGATTGAGCATGAGGTTTGGTGATTTCATGTTGGTTTCTTACAATTGACGATGGAATTGTTGTTATATGTGGATTTATATGGCGTGTATGTTCTGTGTGTGATGGATTACATTGATGTTTGACTTGATTTGGTACTGCATGTGTTGGATTTAGGAGGATTGTTGGCTAATGGTTGATGGGTTTTAAGTTTCTAGAGGAAAAAATGCAATCCGTCTCTGCTTCCTGTAGTGAACAGAAAGTTGCACGAAATTCTAGGAGTTTTCTAAAATAGGAATGAGGAAACGGTTTTCTCTAGGGTAATATATCATATGTCTAGGTTATGTATATGAAATTTCATAGAAAAATATTGAGTTTTGATAATTATTTGTTATTTTACAAGAAAACTGTACAAATCTATCAATTTGACAGATTCTGTGTTTGTCAGTTAGAAATTTCATAATAAATCCAATACTTGGAATTTAAGTGATTGGAGTATGTTTCTGGAACCCTAGGATGCATATGTTATTTTTGGAACTAACCCCATACAATTTTAGTAAATAAGTAATTGTGGGTACAAATTTTAAGTCAATTTAAAAACTGTGCTGACAGAATTGAGTTTACTGTTTTAAGTGATTTGTAATAAATTATGAATTTATGATTTGTTCTCGAAAATGTTATGAAGTGTGAAGGATACATTTTTTGTAGTCTCTGTAATTTTGTATAATATTTTAAGGTGTTTTGATAACTCAAATATAAATTATAAGTTAGTTGTACTGTGCTGAAATGGACTGGTTGACAGAATTGAGATTACTTACTTGTGATAATTTTAATGAATTGTAGAAAATTCAAATTGAGTTGAAACTTTAGGGGCACATGCTACACATATATAGGTATTCCCCTATAAAACTTCATGAGTTTATGACACCTTTTGGTTGGTCATATGAGGCTTACAATTGGGATGTATAGCAGGGGATACGTTGACAGTAACTTGTAAATCAGAAAACTTTGGAGAATTGTTTTCTTGATATAGATTGATTGATTTAAGTTGGATTTTCTTGTATGCATAGTATTTACTATGTATATTATATGAATGAATTTTGTATGTCTTGTTTCTACTCTTTAGTACGCAAAAGAAATGTTTCAATCTAGGCAACTACTGTTGCTATAGCAGACTGTTGTGTAGTTATTTAGAATTTCCACTTTGGTTGAATTTAATGTTTTGAACTTGTTGTTTGGGGTTTAGTAAGGGCTTAGTTAAGATTTGTTAAGTTAAATTAAGTGAATTAAGGTCATAAGTGTTTATTAGCCTATTATGAGCTGAGGTTGGCATCAAGTTGAAACTAAGATTAAGTTAAAGTTAAATTAACTCCTATACTTGATTTAGGATTATCAAGGGAGGATAGGTCAAGGGAGGATAGGTGGAGCGATCTGTCTGAAATTCTTGGAATCTAGCTTTTGAATTGAGGTAAGGGAATGTGCCATGAAAATTTAATAGTCCATGTTTTAAGAATATATCTATATATGTTTTATCAATGCTTTCAGTAAACTCAGTTTGATACTTATTTATAAAGAAAACATGCATTGATTTAGAAACATTTTTGAGTTGGTACAGTTAAGACAGATTTTAGAAGCAAGCTGTGAATATGCTATGAATTTTGGCTTAGTAAGGCAAGAGAGAGATTGAAAAATAAACAAGCATGATATGTTTTACGAACACCTAAAACAGTTTTAATTGTGATGCCCTATAGACTGACAACCCAAGGCCACGAGGGGATCGTATGCCTTAAAGACATAGCAGCAGAAAGGCCACGAGGGGTTTTATTCTGTAATGCCCCAAAATTTTCAATTCAATAAATGCTTATTTAACTCGCAATAAGAAATTTCTTAAACAAATAAGTCTAGTTTCAAAATCAAATCACAAGATAATTCAACTAGTCTCCAAAAATAGTCAAATAATCCAAACTCCACAAGATTAAATCCTCACAAAAATAGTCCCTTTAAATCAAAACCTAGAATCCTCACAAAAGAGTTCCTCAAGATTAGCTAAACGTTGGAGATCTCAATAGTAGTCTACCGGCAATAAACGATCACGTACTAGCAACCTTTCCTCACTATGGATCTGAGCAGCTAATCTGAAAAAATATAATAACAACGGGGATGAGCTAAAAGCCCAATAAGTGGTATTCACACATTACCATCGAGGGGTAACAAAAGGAACTGGATTTATATGAAGCATGGAGTAGATAGGATAATAACAAGGGTGGTTAACAATGAACTGGTAATTCCAGAATATTCCAATATAAGAATTTAAGCAATAAATGAGACACGATAGTCAGAGATACAAATTGATTTGGAATATTATAAGCATAGCAGGATATAATCACAATGTCATAAATGCATAATTCAAGAAGCCATGTCCTGTGTATTGCCCCCGCAGGAAGGCTCACTCCCATGTATTGCCCCCATGGGTAGGGTCACTCCCATGTATTGCCCCCACGGGTAGGGTCATTCCCATGTATTGCCCCCATGGGTAGGGTCACTCAAAATTTGCTCAACATCTCATTCTCCACAACATCAATTTCATAATCTAGATTATGGTCCACGTATTGCCCCCATGGACGGGGTCACTGAATTTATTTCATGGCAAAGAATTCAATTAAGGGTACGTACAACATGAACAATTCACTTTGGCAAAATCAATAGCTCAAGAGTTATGTAAAAGTAATTTGATATGGTAACGGTCACAAGCTGTCACGATACAATATGAACAAAGGATCTCAATGGGCTAAAAGCACTCAAGAAAGTATAAATTTATCAAGACAGAGAATCCAATGGGTTTGACAATAATTATGGGGAACGTAAGGAGAGTAATGTGTAAAGTCCCACTTACCTCAATGCACAAACCAATAAGAAAATATCACTCTGCACTAGTTTCGCCAACAAGATCCTCGGAGTCTAAGTCAAAGAAACATAATATTTTAATAAGGACATAAATAATTCCAAACCTACACCATTAGGTAACCCAAGAAATACTATTACCCTGAAGTTCTAAATATTTATTTTTTTTATCTATTACTAACTTGTAAGGTTCATAAATTAAACCTAAGATAAATTTAAATCAATCATAATATTTATGATAAACCAAATAGCCATTCTGTTGTATTGAATAAACCGTAAAAATCCCTCACCTACAAATAACGCCAATAGCTTCCAACTAAATATATGTAATTATAAAGTATAAAATCCTCACGCCTATAATCATGTGTAAAACTCCCTGACCAGTGTAATATCTCTACCAATCAATCTAACATTACTTGATATTATAACCATCTATGCTATTATATTAAGTGCAGCTATTCTAAAGCAAAACGTGCATCTATGCTATCATATTTACTGCACCTATTCTAAAGCAAAACATGCAGAAATTCTAATATATAATATAAGGTAATAGAACTCATTATTTGGTTAGATTGTTACAGAAGGTGTACTTGGCAAAATGGGCAAAACGTGCACCTATTCTAAAGCAAAACGTGCACCTATGCTATCATATTAACTGCACCTATTCTAAAGCAAAACATGCAGAAATTCTAACACATAATATAACGTAATAGAACTCATTATTTGGTTAGATTGTTATAGAAGATGTACTTGGCTTACCTGTATGACCAAATGAAACTCTACAGCTAACCGACACTTTTGTCCTAGTATTGGAGGTTTCGGCTGCCAACTTAAAAGAAGTGCTTTCAACGTGTAAGGGGGAGAGAGAAAGAGGCTTTAGGGTTTCCACTAACAAAGAGGAACATAGGTTTATATATATCCCTAAGGGTGTCTAGGGTTTGATGGGATTATATTAGGAAAATATAATTATTATTTATTCTTTGTTAAAAATATAAACTTAATTGCACTTATTCTATTTTATATATATATATATATATTGTTCGTATATTACATATTCCCTGTAGACCGACAACAAGTGAGGCCACGAAGGGTTGTATTCTCTGAAGATATGGCAACCCAAGCCACGAGAGGATCTTCAGATCTTTGTAGATTGGCAAACCAAACCACAAGGAGATAGTTTCCCTGTAGACATGGCACCAATAAGGTCACGAGGGGCAAAGTCTTAAAGATAAAGTACAATTATAAGTTCCATATAGTTTTTGCTATATTATGCAATGGTATGAGATAAGTTTTCTCTTCAGAACAGTTTAAGGGAACATGTTTTATTTACATATAAAGGAATCATGCTATATGTTCAGATTTCAATAGTCATATTATGCCTTACAAGTTATCAGATATTATGTTCATCAGTATGAAACATATATGTTCAAAAAACTCATGAAATCATTTTAGCATGAATTGTTTATACGCAAGTCATATCCACAAAGATTATTCTGTTTATCATGCATTCATATATACTGTTAAATCTTTATGTCACGCCTTCCTTACTAAGCAAAGTGGGCTGCTCAGATTGCAGGAATATTTTGTAGTGCAGCCAAGAGTCTCAGCATGGAGAAGCAAATATATTTGTATCTAGAACTAATCTTAGATGTTTTGAGTTTTTATGTATATAAAGCAGAAGTGATGTATATGTTGAAATAGTCTTCCGCTATATTAGAGTCATTATGTCCACATACTGATGTATTTTTTATAAACAGTTATAGATGCTCTGACTACTATCACTTCCTTTAGGTGGACTAGTATATTCATTCGTTTTGCAAAGGAGTACGTTATTATATTATAGGAGTTCCCAACCCAAGAAAAAGTTAAAGAATCAGGATGAGAGAAAAGAAGAGAAAATTTTTTATACTCCTTTTAGTTGGTTCATGTTAATATCAGCCACAGGCTTGGTATTAGCATGCCGGTCCGACTCCGAATCATATTACGAATTTGGGTCGTGACACTCTATCACTCTATGGTTTACCCTTAAAACAATGAGTTACCTAGTGTTTTATTTTGTGACACTTATCTCTCTTGTGGTGTACTCCACTAGACACTCATGTTAACTTTAAATTTGACATTGTGACAAACAAACTTGCTATAGAAATTACTAAAAGACAACTATATTGTATTAACTTCAAACAACAAACACTTTTCCATTTAATAAAAAATAAAAAAATAAAATAAAACTGACTAACTAACTAAAACTTCAAACAACGTGTATATATATGTACTACAAGTCTACAACTTTTTAATTTCAACTTCTTCAATTCATTTTGAAAATGGCAGCAACATGCGTATATCTCTTTTTTTCTTTCTTTTTTTCAACTCTAATTTGATATGTTTATAAACTTTTTTAAGGTAAAA
This sequence comes from Fagus crenata, assembly GCA_014362285.1. NCBI lineage: Eukaryota > Viridiplantae > Streptophyta > Magnoliopsida > Fagales > Fagaceae > Fagus > Fagus crenata. Next base: position 180,483 of record BKZX01029060.1, read on the forward strand.
TAATTATATGCTCTTCAAAATAAATTGGCGTAAGTTTATTTGTCATATTATCAAATTCCGTTTAAGTTATGGAAATGTCTAACGAACTAAATCACAGGGAAGGTAAGTGTTATAAATAAAGCACATTATAGTTCCTTGTTTTAAAGGTAAACCACAATAAAAGAAAAGTATTTGTAATTTTCCTAATAAAAATTTAAGAATTGGAAAAAAAAAAAAAAAAAGTGGACATGAGGGTTTTGTGACTTCTGTCATCTTGGCAATAATGTCACTTCCCAATCAAAAGCAAAATAAGAAAGTATATAAAAATTAAAAAGAAAAAAGTGGTGGACAAACCATCCGCCCATTGTATTTTCATTTGGTAGTTTAATCCTTTTCGAGAAAAAGAAGTCTCATGTTCAAAAACTACAAGAAGAAAGAGAGAAAGATATAAATAAAAGACGAGAGAGAGAGAGAGAGAGAGAGAGAGAGAGAGATAAAAGAAGAATAAGAAGAAACAAAGAGAGAGCGAGACAGAGTGATAAATAAAAGATGTATATATAAAAATATCTTATATATTTTAGGCCACCTGGGGTAATTATTGTCTTGGAAGTAGCCACCCACTAGGCCATTTAAGATGGTTATTGGTAATTATAAACAATATGTAGAAGAATAAGCAATTTGTCACTACACCCTTGCTTTGTAGGGGTAGTTATCAATTATAAAAGATGAAGAAGAAAGAGAGAGCGAGCTAGCGAGAGTTAAAAGAAGAAGAAACAATGAGACAGTGAGAGAAAGTGAGAAATAAAAGATATATATGGATAAATGTTTTATATATTTTAGGCCTTTGGGGTAGTTATTGCCCAGAAGTAACCACCCATTAGGCCATTTCAAATAGCTATTAGTAGTTATAAACCCATATGTAGTAGACTAAGCCATTTGTTACTACACCCTAGCTTTGTGGGGTAGTTATCAGTTGAAAGTAACCACCTACTAGGCCACTTGGGGTAGTTATTGGCTAAAAGTAACCACCCACTAGGCAACGTGAGGTAGTTATTGCCTAGAGATAAGCACCCCTTTTGCCTTTAAATAAGAGTCTCTTATCTCAAGAAAAGCCTCAACGCACATCCAATAAAACCTGAGAACTTAGAGAGATCTTTAGGAGTAGTTTAAATTAGATTCAAGAGACCAATACTGTAAATTTGCTTAGGAAATCCTTTACTTAGGTGATTTGTTCTTTAGATTTTAGTTTTAAGAGCTTCACGTTTGTAAGTTGTTCTTCATTTCACTTCTATAACATTTCCATTGTCATATTTTTATGCAATTAGTTAGTTGTTTCTGCAGTTTGATCCATATTTTTTATCCACTTTAAGCTTGTTTTGATCTTAATAAGAATGACTTAGATTTAATCATTTCTTAAACTTTGAGCTTTTGTTATTTTACTGTGTTTACTTCAAAGCATCAATGGCATTAAAGGCTTTACTTCGAGCAAGGGTGATATTATTTGTTATTTGTATTTACTTTTCATCCTCTTTACTTTATTTTCCATTAATCACAAAAATTCCTCTTAATTGAGGCAATTCCAAACCTTTCCTTTTTAGCTTGAAGTTAGATTGCCTAATTGATTTGAAACTTGCAAAAAGCCTTGAATTAGTTATTTGTTTCCTTCAAACAAATTGGCAACCATTTTCACATAAAAGTTGGAGTTTGCTACAAAGAGAAGTAAAGAAGTGAAGAACTGGAGATCCTAGGGTTTGGGGCAGTTTTGTCTAAATTTGATTTGATATATTTTTTTGGGTCTTATCATTTTGGGCCTTTTCTATGGTTTAAGTCATGTATAGATGCACATGGGCCATAAAACTTTGGGGGCCTCAAGCCAAGGCTTAGTTTGCTTAAGGTTTGGGCCTCCCTTGATTCTTGACCAAACACAATGAAACAATGGGAAGTTATAGGGATTCAAGGTTTAGCCCCCGAATCTAAAATCAAAGCAATATGAACTAAAACAAAGTAACACATGTTATTTAAAAATTAAGGTAAACAAATGCAAATATACGATATGAATGTGATTGTCTATTTTCTTTTTAATTTTCTTCATTCTATTTTTTGTTTTTGAAATTTTTCTCGACCCATAAATTTTAAATTTAATATTGTGTATGAGAGTACTATGCAGAGGGCCAGAGGCCCTTCGCACAACAACTTAGTATTAGAACATCGGCTATTACTTGTGTGGGAAAAAAAAAGTGTGGGGATGGTCATCTAAGATGCTTAGGGATGGGTGGTGGCATGCGTTAGCAAGAGAGTGCTACCATTGGAAGCAAAAATAAAATATATGACCATTCTAATATATGTTTTTATGGATTATTATAATTTTGAATTATTTAACGATACTTAAACACACATAAAATATATGCAAACAAGGGAAGTTGTAAAAACTCTTACCTTTTTGATGAAAAAAGGGGTTGTTGAGTTGGAATAATATGATGGCCTAACCCATTTGTTTCTTGGACGCGTAACTCATTCGAACCAAAAACCTTCAGTTTGTCGCAATTAGAAACGCTCAAGTATTCCAACGACGGCCATTCTAAAGTGAGTTCAAACAACGTTTCAACGTTTCAACGGTTAATTGTGGGAATAGAAACAAAGTGGTCGTCTCTATTCCTTCTTCTTTGGCCACTAAAGTTGGAAAAATACTTTTTAGACTAGGACAATGCCAAATGCGTACGGCTTGTAATTTCTCAAAACTGAATATTTCTTGAGGATCCATACTCCATACATGCTTCAATTTTGGTAGACTATCTAACCACAACACTCTAAGTTCAAGAGCTGCCATATCACCTGCTTCTTTAACATTTGTCCCTTGGATTTCAAATACCTCTTCTACGGAGCCACACCAGGATATCTTTAACTCTTGTAAATTTTGGAGTCTTCCCAACATATTGGGCGGAACAATATTTGTTAGATTATCACATTCTGAAATCGTCATTCTTTCTAGTTTGCGAAAGGAATCTGAAATGCGCCAAATAATCTTCATGTTATGAATGCTCCTTATCTTCAGTTCCTCCAAGTTAGGAAAGACAACCTACAATTCTCACATACCGTTCAGTCAATAACATACCTTTATAGTATTACGTAGCATAATTAGGAGTAAGAAAACACAGATAGATGGGAAAAGTTAATTAAATTATATTCTAAATGACGACGATTAGCAAAGGTAATAGAAGAAACTATGAGAAAAGAGACTAATGAACTCCTTTCATTTAAGGGGTTTATTTCTTCAATTTTTATATTTTTTTAATGGTCATGTCTTTCTGTAAAGAATTGAAGATTAAATTTAGGACAGGATAATGCTTTTAAGAATGAAAATTCAGTTGAATTTCCAAACTAGAATATATTGAGTTACGGAATAACAATAAAAGATTCTATATATATTACAATTTAAACTTACATATATTGTGAAATTGTTACATTGATATTTATCAATTTTTATAAAATGTTTTATTGGATAATGTTCTAGAAAATAAAAAGACAATACTA